>JAECUM010096087.1:0-24919 GCA_016617855.1 Megalonaias nervosa | reverse complement strand
ATATGCACACGTAGTGCAGTCTGATGGTATATGCACACGTAGTACAGTCTGATGGTATATGCACACGTAGTGCAGTCTGATGGTATATGCACACTTGATACAGTCTGATGGTATATGCACACGTAGTGCAGTCTGATGGTATATGCACACGTAGTGCAGTCTGATGGTATATGCACACTTGATACAGTCTGATGGTATATGCACACGTAGTGCAGTCTGATGGTATATGCACACTTGATACAGTCTGATGGTATATGCACACGTAGTGCAGTCTGATGGTATATGCACACTTGATACAGTCTGATGGCACACGTAGTGCAGTCTGATGGTATATGCACACTTGATACAGTATGATGGTATATGTACACGTAGTGCAGTCTGATGGTATATGCACACTTAAAACAGTCTGATGGTATATGCACACGTAGTGCAGTCTGATGGTATATGCACACTTAATACAGTATGATGGTATATGCACACGAAGTGCAGTCTGATGGTATATGCACACTTGATACAGTCTGATGGCATATGCACACGTAGTGCAGTCTGATGGTATATGCACACGTAGTACAGTCTGATGGTATATGCACACGTAGTGCAGTCTGATGGTATATGCACACGTAGTACAGTCTGATGGTATATGCACACGTAGTGCAGTCTGATGGTATATGCACACGTAGTACAGTCTGATGGTATATGCACACGTAGTGCAGTCTGATGGTATATGCACACTTGATACAGTCTGATGGTATATGCACACGTAGTGCAGTCTGATGGTATATGCACACGTAGTGCAGTCTGATGGTATATGCACACTTGATACAGTATGATGGTATATGTACACGTAGTGCAGTCTGATGGTATATGCACACTTGACACAGTATGATGGTATATGCACACGTAGTGCAGTCTGATGGTGTATGCACACGTAGTGCAGTCTGATGGTATATGCACACTTGATACAGTCTGATGGTATATGCACACGTAGTGCAGTCTGATGGTATATGCACACTTGATACAGTCTGATGGTATATGTACACGTAGTGCAGTCTGATGGCATATGCACACTTGATACAGTATGATGGTATATGCACACGTAGTGCAGTCTGATGGTATATGCACACGTAGTGCAATCTGATGGTATATGCACACGTAGTGCAGTCTGATGGTATATGCACACTTGATACAGTCTGATGGTATATGCACACGTAGTGCAATCTGATGGTATATGCACACGTAGTGCAATCTGATGGTATATGCACACGTAGTGCAATCTGATGGTATATGCACACGTAGTGCAATCTGATGGTATATGCACACGTAGTGCAATCTGATGGTATATGCACACGTAGTGCAATCTGATGGTATATGCACACGTAGTACAGTCTGATGGTATATGCACACGTAATGCAGTCTGATGGTATATGCACACGTAGTACAGTCTGATGGTATATGTACACGTAGTACAGTCTGATGGTATATGCACACGTAGTGCAATCTGATGGTATATGCACACGTAGTACAGTCTGAGGGTATATGTACACGTAGTACAGTCTGATGGTATATGCACACGTAGTGCAGTCTGATGGTATATGCACACGTAGTACAGTCTGATGGTATATGCACACGTAGTACAGTCTGATGGTATATGCACACGTAGTGCAATCTGATGGTATATGCACACGTAGTACAGTCTGATGGTATAGGTACACGTAGTGCAGTCTGATGGTATATGCACACGTAGTACAGTCTGATGGTATATGTACACGTAGTACAGTCTGATGGTATATGCACACGTAGTGCAGTCTGATGGTATATGCACACGTAGTACAGTCTGATGGTATATGCACACGTAGCACAGTCTGATGGTATATGCACACGTAGTACAGTCTGATGGTATATGCACACGTAGTACAGTCTGATGGTATATGCACATCTGATGCAGTCACCTCTAAGCCTACATTTTGGCCTACATTTTGGCCTACATTTTGGCCTACATTCGTAAAACTTAATAGCTGACCACTATATGCTTTCCCCACCCATCCTGTTAAATTAATTCTCCGGGCGCCTCTGGTAGTCTTGAATGTGCTAATGTACCAGCAGTCATTTGAATCAATTCACAGTATTATGAAATTAATGATTTAGTCCAAGAAGTATTACTGAGCACCTTGTAATTACAGTGAGTAATTTAAATAAATAAATCCACCAAAATAAAACTGAGCACAGCAATAAGACTGATTCCACTTCGGATGTTAAGGAAGTTAAGACTAATTTTGAAGTAAATAACATTAATATAAAAAAGCTAAGAGACAATAATAGAGTCAGGATGTAGGTCATTTCCTTTAATTCGTAGGAATCAGGAATGACTGTGTATTCCGATGAGAATTAATTACTAGGTCGCCATGCGAGTGTGTCTGCTACCCTCGAGTGCATATACTACCGACTTTGTCCATCACTTTTTGGTGATGTGTGCTTAATCGTGATGGTATATGGACAGGCCGTTTACCCGCGGACCTGGGTTCGAATCTCCGTAGATAACGAATAAAAATTTCTCTAACCTGTATGATAGTCTTATTTGTATTAAATATTAATTCTGCCTAGTATTATTAAGCATTCTCTTCAAGAATCCAGGGATAACACTTTCCGTTTTATTCGGTTTATACATGTAATTCTCTTTCTTTAAGAAACAAAAAAATCTCTATATTAGATTTGAGGACATTATACTAAATGTACAGGTTGTATAATATTTTTGAATTCCTGGTTCGTTCGTACCAAATGTGTTTATATTAAACTACATTACTTCTGAAAACTTTGTTAAGTACAATTAATTCTGTTCATATTTTCTTGTTTGTCTTCCTAGTAAATTACTGTCTTCATGAGAGTTTAATTGTTTTGGGTCACGTCCTGTATAATATAACTGATAAACTGTTACCGTGGGAATTTTACTTACCCCGCCTTTTATAACTTGTCTTTTTTACTATCACTATCAACATTTGCTCGTCATTTTTCGAATTGATTGCCGACCTGGAATTGGGAGAAAAGGTTATGCCTGTCTGAATATGACCAATTTACCCAGCTGGGGCTCGTTACAACTAAAACTAAGGATATCGGTCAACGGAAAGTTGGCTGGAGGAGGACCTTTCACACGGACACCACCCTATGACACGAAAGTTTAATGTTAACTTACAGGAATAAATAACCTTACCTCTGCTTAGAAAAGAATGTAAACATATTCAGAATGTTATCGAACCACGACAATTTTACGCGATAAAATAAGCTTCATCGAGCTAAACTTTCTTACTGTTTGGTGCAATTCCGATTCAGAACAAGATTTGACTATGTCTAGTTACTGTTCCAAATCAAATTACATTAGATCTGGAATTTCTGCATCCAACAATATACAACAATTCGAATGCATAGCAGTAGAACTGACACACTTTGTGTTGAAACAGGATAATCAGTCTCATCGGAATAGATGATTACGGATAAACAAACCTAAACCGAGTCAACAAACAACGTGACATCACAGGAATCTCCATGCTTCCTGATAATGCTGTCTGTGTCAAATGTTTGATTGATTTGGATGTACAGTTGCTCTTTGAAATATATTGATTTGGATGTACAGTTGCTCTTTGAATTATACTTTGTAAAAACAATCTTTAAAGTTATTTGTTATAGAAATGCACATTATGAATTCAAAAAGCGTTTGGAACCTTTGTACGTGCAACAAATGAAAGGTACATCGTATGCGCCAGTATGAAAAAAAATCGTTATTTCTCTCAAAACAATTTCCATCAAAATAAAAACTATATGATAAACAAAATCTCAAATGGGCAATGATTTAATATTAAATTTATGAATTCGTTGAATAATGTCTAGCTTTTGCCAGCCATGGCACGAAAAAGCTGAACATTATTCAACAAGTTTCCTTAATTCAATATTAAATCAAGGCTCGCAAAAGCTGGACATTATTCAACGAGTTTCCTAAATTAAATATTAAAACAAGGCTCGCAATAGCTGAACATTATTCAACCAATTTAATAAATTAAACATTAAATTATTACCGATTTGAGATTCTTTATATACCTGCACCAAAAACGTAGATTTCTTTCATCATGTATATATATATATATATATATGTGTGTGTGTGTGTGTGTGTGTGTGTGTGTGTGTGTGTGTGTTTATGCATGTTGTTTTTTCATTAACTGTCAATGCGATTAGCGGCTTCATTACGACATCGATGAAAAAAGGTTCCAAATTTTTACAATAATTTTCATACAGACGCTTTCTTACAAATTTAGATTGTACAAATAATGCTTCAAATTGTGTGTTTTATCAAATTAATGACCCTTTTCATGCGAAATAGAAGAGATTCTTTTATTTTCATTTAAACATTCTTGCGCTGATGGATATGGTCATTATTGCAGGGGTGAAGGGATATTATTTCAATATGACAAATGGCCACAGCAGGCTTCAGACCCTAACATCGTTAAGCAACAGATTTTAATGAATGTGAGGATTATAGCTGCTATTTGTATTTGCTTTTTTCTGCGTTCAGACGTTAATTATATGCTTTCGCAGGCTTACGATTCATCTCGCTAAGAATATGTTGCACATTATTTCGATTGTCAGTTACTTGCTGTTTGCAGTTAATGCCTGATTTCTCCATCGTTTTCATACATGATTATGATTGGGATAACAGTTCAAATCGCTACTTAAACAATTTAATCGTTATATATAATAAAGAATTTTTGTTTAAAATGTATACCATTTGTCGTTGAGTGTAACAGGTATACAATATTGTGTGTGACACAGAATACTGAATAGCATCAGGTCAAATAACTTCAGTCACTGAAAATTTGCGTGATTCAGTTAGAAAACAAATTTTACAAAATAATACTTGAAACCATTTTTGTTGTTTTGCTGTTAATTTTTAAGCATTTATGACGTCGACTTTTGATTGACTACATACATGTATACTAGATGTCATCAGTATTGATACATGTTAAGATCTGTTCATTCTTATGGAAAGAAAGGGGGTAAGGGTGGTTGAGGGGGAACAAAAAGAAGATTTCAAATATGAATTATGCTAAATACGGAAATACAGCTCTGAATAACGCAACATAAGGGCAGATATACTGCTAAAGAGGTACAGAAAATAGTTCCAAAAGTGATATCACCACTGTCGCGATATCATTTTTTCCCACTGATATATTTCATTATCTCAGCATGAAACATATAATGAATAGTGGTATCAATACTAACATGGAAGGTTTCACAAGTTTCCCATTTCATTTGCCTTAGATATTAAAATTTGACATGGACAGACCAAAAATCATTCATACGCACATATGTTTTCTATATTTTGATTTGTATACAAAGATGTAGGTCTTGATCAGCTAAACAGACCTAAACAAGTTACATTAAAGTGATATTTATGTTCAATTTAAGCGTCACATAATTGTCACAATCTATCTTCATAACAATTATGCTCGTATCTTCCTATATTTCCTCTTAGACGTAAATACAAAGCTATCAGCAGTATCATCTTCCTAAATATGTATCACCGAAAGCTTCTAAATACTTTTGATATGTAAAATTACCTTTCCTGCACTTATAAAAACATCATCTATCCATATATTTTTTCTCATTCTTCCACGAAAATATCTTCACATCTTTGATTAAATATATACTTGAATATTCTCTCATTACCAAAGTTGGTCTTAACCATTGTTATTTATATATCCGATGTTTGAATAATACATGCAAAGAGTTATGTAGTGCCGGATTAAACCCTATGGAGGCCCCTAGGCAGTCGACATCTCGGGACCCCCCCCCTCGCAAATTATCTCCTAATACGTCAAGATCAAATCAATTCAATATTATTTTGATCCGTTGTCGCGGGGCCCCTAGGCCGGTGCCTACTCTGCCTAATTGGTAATCCGGCACTGGAATTATGGAATATTTACTTGGGTAAATATTGTCGGTAATATTTGCTTACGAGTCATAAATTGATGCCTGACTCAAAGTTTGGTAAGTTTCAGGATACATCGAATGAGTAGTGTTCCTATGTGTATTGACACAAATGGTGTTGAAATCATTCGTGCGCAAAACTAATTCGGTAACTTTAATTAGATTATGAGAAGCCTACGTGAAAATTCACCGATCCACAAGCTCGGATAGCATTCGAGATTCTTAGCTAAACGAACTGTAACAGTATTGTCTGGTCTTTCTATGCATCCTGTTACCATATTCCAAGTGAATTATGCTACCGAACTATCGTTTTCGTTTGATAATGTCCTATTCTTTTGTTCCTTACCTGTTTTGGTTTCTAGCTTGTGGTTGCTTACAGGCACATGTTGAAGCTGGGAATCGGAAGAAGCAAGTGTTATCAGACATCGCATACACGCAGACGAGCCTTCACTCCGAGTTTCAAGCGTCTAGTGTGCGCAAGCAGCAGGAAGGGTGAACAGACCACTTGTCTGAATCGTCATTTGTCTAAAACATAAAGGTTCCTACGAAGGCTGAAAAAACAATGTCAATAACTCTAAACCGAACCTTCTAACCGAGACTATTTCTGTATTGTTGAAAACGGATAATAAATCGTTTGGGTTAGCTCATTTTTGTTATTCCATCGTTGACTCTTTGTTTTTATTTTATAGTGCTTTTCGTTTACTCGCCGGGTCACTCAATTTTGGTTGTTCACCCTTCCTGCTGCTATAATTAATCAAAGATTTTATCCAGACCTGTACGATATCTAGATCTTGGGTCATGTAGATTTATTGTAATAAATCCGAACGGAACAGCTTGTGCTTTTGAAAAGAAGTTTTTAAACTTAATCATATCCATATCCCCTGAACACCAAGTATAATAAATATTTTGTAAGGTATAATTATCTACTCCATTAAACACAACCAAAATATTACAGCTATCTCTGATCACTTTTGGAATTTGTGTATATCGCTGAGTAACATAAATCACGTCAGTATTTTTATGTCTACCTCGAGAAAATATTCTAGCTGGATTTGATTGTTTATCTAACATAACGTCATCGTACACCACTAAATTATTAATAAATCCATCTAGGTCATCTACAGGTGGGGCTTCATCAATATCGGTAATAAAGTCAACAACATCATTACCGTCTTCATTCAGCAATTTTGCATTTTCATTAAAATCTTTAAGTACTTCGTAACACCGTTGATCATCTACAGATGGTGCTACCAAATATAATTTTATCCCACTTCAGCCATCTCATTATTAGATTAAGCCATAATTGTGTTTTGCCTGATCCAGATGGGCCTATTATAATCATTCTAATAAAATTTGGTAACGCTGGATGGTGCTTTACTGGTTCCTGTTTTTGTGTCGCAGAAAAGTCAATTAAATCCATATAATAAATAACATGGATTTATATTGCGTTCGATGTAGAGTACCTACACCTACTGCCAAATTAACAACAATAACAACGAAGAATAAAAGACGTGCAATTACAGGCAAGTGTGTGAAATGTGGTACAAAAAAATACAAATTTATTTCATCATAGACAGGTGGAGATATCGCTGCTTCATTAGGGAAATTACCAGGAACTCCATGGGCTAAATACCTCGGTGAGAAACATCTTCCTGGATATAATTATTGTGGTCCTGGAACTCGACTTGATATCCGACTTGATGATCAAGATCAACCAAGACCAGGAGAGCATCCAATAAATAAGATTGATCAAGCGTGTCATGTTCATGATGTTGCGCATAAAAGTAAAGATTTACAACAACGGCATCTCGCAGATGTAAAATTGATAAATGCGTTAAATTCTATACCTAATAAATCTGTCAGAGAAAAACTCGCTAGTTTTCTAGTAAAAACTGCCATGAAAGGTAAAATAATGTTAGGGGCTGGTAATTAATTATATAACTATTATAATGGAGTCTATTTATTATAGCCCAAGAGGATATTGGAGAGGCAGATCAGCGATTAGTAAACTTGCTGAAGCAGCAAAAGTCTCATGTTCTGTTGCTGCAGCTTGGTTAGCACGACAGGCAATATGGCAAATTTATCTACCACCACTTTAAAAAATTCAGTACGCACATTTTGATGTCAGCACTCCTAATGAAGTTCATCAAGCAGATATTTTATTTTTACCACATGACACCATTAAAACACGTAGACGTCAATCACGCACGTACAAATACGCATTGACTGTCGTTGACGTTGCAAGTAGATATAAAGAAGCGGAACCATTATCAACAAAGACAGCATCTGAAGTTGCATCTGCGTTTGAGCGAATTTATCAGCGTGGTGGTCTACGATGGCCACAATTATTACAAGTTGATCCTGGTAAAGAATTTCTTGGTGCAGTATTATCGTTGATGAAAAAACATAACGTTAAAATCAGACGAGGACATACTGAAATTCATCGTGATCAGGCAATCGTTGAACGATTTAATCGAACACTTGCTGAGCGGTTATTTGGATATCAATATGCAAGGGAAATATCTACTGACTTTAAGTCCGGTGAGAGATCTCGTGAATGGGTTGCAAGGTTACCAAGTGTGATATCTGCATTGAATAATGAAATTACGCGTTCAACTTCCATGAAACCTTCTAATGCGATCACAAAAAAATATATACCAATAAAACGACGTGAATCTTTATCTCAACCAGTAATAGGTAATGTAACTGTAAGATATTTATATGAACCTGGTGAACTTGAAGGTGGTAAAAAAGAGCAACTGATCCTATCTGGAGCGTGACTACACACAATTTCTAGCGTGGTAAGATCCACTGGTAGACCTGCAATCTACAGACTAGATTCAACTGCTCCTCAACGTGGATTTGTACGTGAACAATTACAAGTAATTCCTGAGGATACGCAGTTACCACCACATACAATTACATAACCAGAACCTCTACGTCGATTGCATTCAAGACAGGTTAGCATCACATTATCACGTGTATGACCAAGATCACTATTAATTCTGTCTACGGTAAATTGTCTTGGATTATTATTCGAATATTGCCACAACATATTACAATTACAGCTTGCACAATGACTGTTTTGTCGTTGTTTTAGTGTTATAATAAATTCAGTATCAATATCAAAGTCACGCTTATTTTTTTGTCACATTGCTTATAACCAGATAGTTTTTTTCTTATTATGTCATTATTAACAGTTTGATCATTATTTTCTGTAAAATTCATAATAACCCTATGCAGCTGAGATATTCTTCTGACTCGAGAAACTGCGAGATAGACTAAATTTGACCATTCGATCCGATCATCTACAATCCAGATATTTGTATCTGATATTGTTAATCCCTGTGAAGACTGGATCGTTATAGCGTATCCTAACGTCCACGGCGATTTATCCATGCTCAATGCATTCTCAACAACATCAACAGCAACCAAAACAATATCATTCAAGACAAGATTTTGTATCCCACCACCAGGAATTTCAGCTTCAATATTCTGTCGTCGAGTATCTGCTGGGCGATAACATAATGGTACAGGTAGATCTGAAAACTTTTCTTTATGTAACAGAAGTAATTTCTCCTGCAGTTTATCACGAACTATCTTTCTACTTGCGACTATCAAATCAGCAGGTCTCCATAAATTCAAAAAATCATTCAGAGTAGTTTCTGGAATTACTTTACGCATTATCTCACATTGTATTTTATCTGGCTGTAATCTGATTAATCTTTTAAGTTCTTTCAGCGGTTCATCAATAGCTCTATGGTCATCATTTATTTCTTCATAATAATCTACATTATTCTTCAGCCATTCATGTGGTGACTGTCCAATAAAGGGTGGTGGTTGAGCATGATCGCCGCACATAATTACAGCAGTATTTTTTGTCAATAACCAATCAAGAAATGTTTTTAATATTTCTAACGGTACTGTGTCTATCTCGTCCCATATAATATATTTAGGTATATATTTCTCACCCATTCGTTCAGGAGTCCATGTATCTCCGCACCATCTGAAGAAACTATGGTATGTACATGATTTTACTCCTCGTTCTTTTATTTCTCTGGCGAGTTTATGTGTAGGTGTCAAAACAATTGTATCTGAATGGTTGTTCATGAATAATTTAATCGCACGAGTTGTTTTACCTGAACCACCGCATCCGTTAAGATAAACAGTCTTATGTCTAGCCATAGGATCATATACAGATGGTGCTGATGACTTTGATACTTGATTATTATTTTTGTAATATATTTCCTTAATTTCAACGTCGGCAGATTCAGAATAACTAAGTATATTTTCTTGTTTTATTCTCCATGATCCCCATTCGCCATTACCAAGTAGCGGTTTTAACAAATCCGTATATTTTTTATTTATGTAGAACGAATCCGTAGCAAGTCTGACAGCGTAACGAGGAAATCTATTTATCATAGACAGTAGATTTATCGAAACATAGGCTAGCATTGAAGATCTTAAATGAGTAAATTGCGGTGAGTCACCATCAATATAGCTCACAATTGTACCTAGTTTGGTTCCGTTTGATAAATAAGCATTACATCGGCTTATAAATGTGTTTTTTTCCGTTGTATCAGCGATTATAAAATCGAGTTCAGCATCGTCCATAATCAATCTTGTACAGTGTCGTTTATAATCGTATGATCCTCCCTGTGTAAATTTACCTATTATCTTTCTACCATGATCTTTTGCAAGTTTTTCATCGTGTTCGTCCCTGCATTTACGTATATTATTAGTAATTTTAATAATGTCTTCTTCATTGAGATCAGGAAATTCTCTTCTAGCATCATCAATATTAAATCTATCCGGTTCTGGTAACCAAACTTGCTTCTGTGAACTATACGATATAATTGCCTCACTCACCTGTAATGATATTAAAATTCCAGCATCAAGCATATATCGTAATAGTACTATTGGAACCAAACATTTTTCTGAAAAATGTCTTCCAAACCAAGCATAAGTAATCGGATGGAGATTTTCTGTAAACTCAAATGATTCTATATATACGAATCCCGTTAGATCAAAATCTGGTAAAGGTCCGTTTATTGCAACTCTGGTCATCTCATGTGATGGATGTCCAAATCTCTTAAAGTATTCAGAACATTCTCCGTATCCAAGAAAACTCCCAGGATAACATGCTACCATATCAACTGAGATAACGTCGTTATACTTATATTTAGTATTCCATAATCCACCGTGTCCATATTCTATACAACTTTTCTGGATATCTTCAATAAATTCTGATCGTGTCGGTTTCCACGAACTTTTCTCCTGAGCGAAATGAGCCGCTACCGATGGGAAGGTAAAACAATTATTCAATAATTCTCCAACCTTGATATTGTCAGAAGTGTATTTTAATGCGAGATTTTTCATCTCCTCGTGTAGAGATTCTGCACGATAAATATCCCCACCAGACAGTACAAACTGATCATAAGAATCATATTCTGAACTTTGAAATAACCAAACAAATACAGAGTCACTTTTACTGACATTTTTGATAAAATCAAATATATGACCATCATAAAATTTAACCGTTCTCTCTCGTGGAAATATTGTTACTGCCATAGTCCATGCATGTGCATTGTGATCAATAATATCTATCGAAGCTCCTCTTGATTCATATTTCGATTTATATAAAATCTCTCCTGTTAACGTCTTCACTGTTATTGGAAATTTTAATAGCTTTCCCAACTCAGCAACATCTTTAATAGATGCTGCAGTTTCTTTAACTGATTCTGCCCGCGTATTTATTTTTTTACGTCGTAAATCTGTTAAACCATTACCACGTATCGCGTTTGTGAAATGTTCTGTAACTCGTTCAGCTACACAGTTTATTCTTGACTCTGACAGTCTCATCGGTTTGATATCCCCAACGTCAGGTTTATTATTCAGCGGATATATTGCATAGACAACCGCAGTCACAGGGTATCTACGTTCATAATACGGTTTGTCAATACCAGTCAGTATTCCGGGCTTTGATTTATTACTTAAGATGACAATATTATTTCCCGACTGCATACGGACTGGATCACGCTTGTCACGGATAATCCAAGTATCGTCGTCTGTCCTTACAATAAATTTTATTAAAATAAAATATTTTTGAACATCAAGGTGGTTAATAATTATTCTTCCTCGTTTGTCATTCATCATATTGACAACATTTCCAACTCTGAATGTTGACCACACATGAGCCGCACCATTGTCACGAAATTCCTTCTTGGCTTCACGGATACGTTCGGTTATATCGTCATTTGTTAAGGCTAGATCTTGCATCGAAACACTAAATTTATATTCTGATAGACTGTCAAGATCAAATCAAGTTCCCGCCGAGACTGCGGAAGGCTCAATGATGGATAATTCTTCCATTATAATTAAGACAAATATTTAAATTAAATTTTAGTATATATATAATGATTCAAACAAAGAATCGATGTATTTGGCTCAAAATTGGATATACTTCTCCTTGTAACAAAGCATGCGCGAATGAATTCTGCTGCTACCATATGCAAAGCGTTAAAAATGGTAGTCTAGGACCAAAACCGTGTGTGCAATGTGGTGTTGGAGTCAGAGGAAAAAGTTAGTTATGTGTAAAATGCGGTGGTAAAAATATAGAGAATTAAAACGATATTATGACAAAAAAAATAATACTTTGACATTGTCAGGTAAATCTCCTATAAAAACCGTAGAAGACTATCTGGTCAGATTTCAAAACAATGATTTAAACAAATAATATTATATATAAATGGAGCAAAAAAGAATTTGTGGCACATCCCATAATTAAAAATTACGAAGCGTCTCGAGATGGTGTGATCAGGCACTGTCGATTGAAAAAACCAGTCGGTAATATAATTAATACTGGTTATCTTAAATTCCGTGCTGGGGGGAAACATTATTTATCACATAGATTCATATTCGAATGTTTTTATGGGGTCATCGAAGATGGACTTGTAATTGATCACATTGATGGTAATCCAAAAAATAATCATTTATGTAACTTGCAAGCTATTACACAAAGTCAGAATTGCAAGTTTGGAAAAAATGGCGTTAATAATCATTGTAAGAGCGCAAGATTTATTAGGTCTGTAAATATACAGACAGGTCAAGAAATAATATTTAATTCGATAAATAAAGCTGCCAGATATTTCGGTATCAACCCTGCTTCAGTAAAACGTGTTGCAGATAAAACATACAAATCTACATATTCAATAAAATATGATCAGCCGATAATATTTGAATATATCAAATAACTCTGTACTCTTAATAAATAAATAATTTTTTTTACGGTATAGTTCGACTCTGTTAATTATTCCCAATCAATCATGACACCTTCACAGTCGCTGCTCTCAGTGTCATTGACAGAATCAAATAACATAATTTTTCTTAGTTGTATTACACGATTATCTATAATCTTCTTTTTCTCGTATTCACGAGATAGTTCAGATCTGATATTTTCGATCGAACGTGCAAGAGGCGCAAACAGCTTTACCTGTTTGTCATTTACTCCTGCCAAGGATACCAGCATTAATTGATAAATCAGTTTCATGAATCTGTACTCAGATGTCAGTGTTTATTTACCCTCGGCTTTTCGTTGTTTTAGTATTTCATAATCGCATAATATTTTCTCAGGATCGAGATTATCAGAGAGATTTATTCCGTCATGTTTTAATTTTTTAATAGCAGAAATAATAGCATTAACGTTTTCTTGGTTCATTATATAATAATTGTTTATTCAATATAAAAAATATTCACAAAACATATAATCACAACACAACCCCATATGAGCTCGTAGATTGTCAAACAACATTCTAGCAAGCTCAGGGGCATTCGAAATTAGACGAAACACATACAGTCTCAACCCCATGTAAACCCCTAGGTTGTCAAACAACATCCTAGAAAGCTCAGAGGGTGATCCGTAATTTTTATTAACGACACAAACACAACACATAAACTTATCCTAATGGATGGCACAAACACATAAACTTATCCTAATGAATATATGATTGTATGATCATGATTATATATACATATGATTATGATTTTGATTTTTTGCAGACAGCACAAATACATAAACTTATCCTAATGAAGATATGATTGTATGAACATGAATATATACAAATGGTGATGATTTTGATTTTTGCAGACAGCACAAACATAAACTTAACAACAAACTTAACAACAAACATAAACTTAACAACAAACTTAAACTTAACTATTGACGGAATACAATGGGGGCGGGATTTACCTACGTCCAACAGATTTTGTACACTCTCCCCCATACAAAACCCCGGGGAGTGCAAAAGTACACCCACCACGTGGTTACATGGTGGGAGTGTTGCATTATTTTTCTGTTGGGTTTCGTACCCCCAATTATAAATAGCATCCGTCGCTGAATGCAAGATAATATATCTTTAGCATTTTTGGAGACTCAAACACACAGAGAGTCTTCAGAACTTGATCTACGTACAAACGCCTTAACACCTCGGCCACCGCTCTCTTATGAATATACAGTTAAATTTAAGTATATAAACTGTTTGCCCTGTCTCACATGTGATTACTAATAGAATAAAACCAGTTATTGTAGAACTGTAGCGTGAATTTACTTCAATTTTTCAAACATAATTCATAAAATAATCGCATATTACATTTTCTGTATGAGTTATCGTTCGTTAGGTCAAAATACATATGTTAGAGCTAAAAATAACTCTACGCACTTGTATAAACGGACGTGAATTTAAGGTTATCAGAGTCAAAAGATGCATCAATATCCCTCTTTGTTACAAATTGCTGCTTCACTAACAGCTAATTGCTTACAGAGAACAAATAAATCACTAAATAATTAACGAAAACAAGATATTTTCGTTGTCTATAAATCAAACGTAGTAGTAAGGGATATAATCGTTTAATTTGCTCTGCAGAGAGAGAGAGAGAGAGAGAGAGAGAGAGAGAGAGAGAGAGAGAGCAGAGTTATCTCGCTTTATTACATGCGCAATTGCCTCAAACATATAGTATTCAGATTTTAATGATTTTGAGTATTGTTCAACCCATCAGATTGAAGAATTTGTAACAATTTTATTAATCAGAGTACCATTTAGCCCATCAGATTGAAGAATTTGTAACAATTTTATTAATCAGAGTACCATTTAGCCCATCAGAATGAGAAAATCTGATAAATTTGTAATATTGCAGGGGATCTTACCCATTAAATTTAGAAAATCTGATAAAATCTGATCAAGAAATATTTACAATAATAATTATTGTTTTTTAAGATGAACGTGAAAAATCAGATAATTTTGTAATATTGCTGGGGTTTTTACCTATTAAAATTAGAAAATCTGATAATTTTGTAATATTGCTGGGGGTTTTGCCCATTAAAATTAGAAAATCTGATAATTTTGTAATATTGCTGGGGGTTTTGCCCATTAAAATTAGAAAACCTGTCAAAATCTGATCAAGAAAATATCTTATAATAATTATTATTTTTTAGGATGTTTATTGAAAATCTGATAAATTTACAAAATTGCTGGGGATTTTACCCATTAAAATTAGAAAATCTAACAATTTTGTAATAATGCTGGGGATTTTACCCATTAAATTTAGAAAATCTGATAAAATCTGATCAAGAAATATTTGTAATAATAATAATTATTTTTAAGATGTTTATTGAAAATCTGATAAATTTGTAATATTCCAGGGCATTTTACCCATTAAACAAATCTGATAAATTTGTAATATTGCAGGGTATTTTACCGATTAAATTTAACAAATCTGATAAATTTGTAATATTGCAGGGCATTTTACCCATTACATTTAACAAATCTGATAAATTTGTAATATTACAGGGCATTTTACCCATTAAATTTAGAAAACAGAGTATCATTTAGCCCATCTGATTAAGAAAATTCTAAATATATCATGAAACAGAGTACCATTTAGCCCATCAGAATGAGAAATTTATAACAATTTTATTAATCAGAGTACCATTTAGCCCATCAGAATGAGAAAAATCAGTAAAAAAAAAATAATTATATTATTTCAGAATCAGATTATTTTTTTCCCCTTGATTATATCAGGAAATATTTACCCGGACGTTCTATGAGTGTACATATAGATTAATATTTAATTCCTCATCTCTTAGATCCAAAATGTGTCCTGTCTGGTCAGTAAGCTTGAAATTTATTCTTGACAATAGCGGATTATGTACACGTAGATAAACTGGATTAATTGGCTCAGATACAATTAACCACCCGGGTGGTGCTCGAGGGCTAAATGAATATAATATATATCCTTGCTGGGCCTGGCTAGACTTTGAAAGATCTACTTGATAACTACCATCAATTACGTCACATACTAGATTGACTGCGATCGTTGATGTTATATTAACAATACCAGGAGAAATATGACGACCTCCACCGTGTGGATCATTATTATATTTAAGAATGGTTGGTGTAGGTATTAATTTTTTCCATCAATCACATATTCTTTTAAAGTGTTCATCAATAAGATCATTAACTGATTTCTTTAGCTCTTCAGAGTTAAATCCCGGAATTATAAATGTTGGTAGTTGTTCTCTTGTAATTCTGAAATGTTTAAGAAATGCTGTTGTAAACAAACGATTGAGTGGAACACGCTGAATTGGATCGTCTTCATTAATTATGGAACCTACAACATGTCTATCTGTTGCTGGTTTATATAAATGTTTTTCTCTGTTAACAATAACATTATTAATAAACTCTAGTTCTGAAGCAACCTGATTTAAATGTTGTATTGTTTCAATTATTTGATTTTTTAAATCATTGTTGTAAGAAACATTAATACTTGAAAATAAATTTTGTAGATTAGTAAATACACGTTCATGTTCAGATTTAATTGTATTAGCATATGAATTTATGAAATCAACATCAAGAGTCACTATTCTATCTTTTTTACCATCAATGGTTTTTATAAAATAGTCTTCTATTCTATCTATATAATGTATAAATCATTTATCGCCTAAATATTTTTGCCATGGATAAGCCTCTTCAACTTTTCGATATTCTGGAAGTTTTATAAATATTCTTTTATTTGTGACGAAATCAGATCGTTGTGGTTCAGGTGGTCCTTGATAAACTGGCTGAATATCTGGCCAACCTAACACTGATCTAATCGAACTTTAATAAATATCTACAGAATAATCAGGAGAATTTGTTTCAATCGCCGCTGATAATGTTGGTTCATAAGCAGTAATTGCTATTTTTGATTCTTTTCCTGTAATAGATTTAATTCTGCGCTGGAATTCATCGGTGATTTGTTCTATTTGATAACTACCCGTTGGAATACTAACTACTTGCCAATCAGGAGTTCCATCAGGCTTATTCTTATTAGCGAATACCAGCGAATTATTTGGCTGTAGTCCACCAAATGGTTTTGATCTAATATTTGGCAAGCTATAATAAACTCGCAATTGTGCTAGGGCTATTTCTTTTGCAGGAATTGCGGTTGGAAAGTTAACGCTAAACTCAGGATTGGTCGAACTTAATGAGATCATCGTAGTTTTTGACGGGTTTGTATTAGTGACGATCTGTTGAAGTAATTCTCTTGAGTCAGTCATTATTATTATTATTGCTATTATTTAATTCGCCTTGGTTATTGTGAGTGACTGTCACTAAATGCTTCATCATAGGTTTTCATTATTGTTGCAAACACCTCATCAGATATTTTACCATCACTGAGGTACAAGGAAATATATGACGATAATTTAGAATAGGCTGTTGTTGCTGTATGTAATTTTATTATATACTCGTGTAATTTAGTATTTGTACATGCAGATATCTTCTTAGCGATAATACTGAGAATACCTGCTACAGTCGTTGAAGTTGAAACGACAATTTTTACAACTGCAGGTGCTGTCATTGTTATTGTTGATAATAATAATCCGGCCCCAGCAACAATAGCAGAAACTGAGTAAACAATTATATCAATGACAACCATACGTCTGCGATACTTTTTTACTTTTATTGTATAATCGTCGATTATATTTTCTAATTCAGTCTGACATTTACATACTTGATTATATCTGTGACGTTGAACGTCGATTCAGGTTTGATTCATTATTATTAAATGACGTTAATTAATTAATTTAAGGAGTTTCAGCTACGAATTCCAGACACCACCAGTAACGTCTCGGAGGCATTTCCGTTGACGTCAACGTAAATATTTCTTTGATATCCTTGGTTAGCATCACCAGTAGAGGATTATGATATATATTCGGTGATGATGAAGTGGCAGCAGTAATTTCTAAACCGTACATGGACAGCCTGTATAACCCAGTTACTTCTGCGGTATGTTCGAGAGTGTTATTTTGTGGTGTCCATGTTGATGATCCCGACGCAACTGTATACACGATATTTTTAATCTGTCCGTATGGAATTTTAATCAGATTAGTTTTTTGAACAATATTAGGTATTCCACTGATAATGTCGTTGAGTTTCGTGTTAACGTCGGCGAGTTTTATGTCAACGATTGGTTGTTCCCCAAAAAATTCTTTAATGGTTTTGTTTATGTTTCTACGAAAATTTAAAAACGTTTCTATATGTCTAGAAAACGTATTATTGAGTGCAGTCATTTCGTCATTGATTGTTTTTAGCGAAGTTGTCATAGGAATTTCCTTATCATCGACGTATTTTTTTGTTGCAGCATCAAAATCAGATTCTGGTGTTCTAAGATTATTAATACCATTATTGTTCATGTTGAGAAATGCACGCATTATACCACCGTTGGCTAATACGTACTTAGATTCTTGATCGTCGACGTATTTTTTTGTTGCAGCGTCTGTATCTGCGGCTGGGTTTCCAAGGTCTATAATTTTACTTCGGTTCATGATAATGTAATCCGTGAATGAATCACCAGCTTTCTTAATATAATCGTTGATTGACGTACCGGAATCTTGTATTTTACCCTGATCAGTAAAAGTAACGATATTATTAACAACTGCAGTGGGGACTCGTATGAGTACATCTGGCAGTTGTATATTACTTGTCTTTAATCGTCCTTCTTTATCCTGAAAAACAACGACTTCATTTTGATCCACACTTGTAATATTTAATAAATCATCAATCTCATTTCTGAGCTGATCAAGGGTTGCATATTTAGATAAATCACCCTGTTGAGGTTTACCACGAGAGGATCTTCCATAGATATCTACCATTATGTTTACTAATGTCTGTTTAAATGTGGCAACGTAGTATATTCATGCACGACTTTATGAGGTGGTTTTGTTGATTTTGATACAGCATCAAGTACAGCGAGTACTTCATGACCACATATTGGTGGATCAGTTAATTTTTGTGTTGGTAGCGTTGAATACCAGATTGGAATACTTTGCATGCCGCTAACATATTCTAAAAATTCTTTTGGTGACGCTAGTCCATATGAATCAAAATAAATAATTCCACGTGGATCAATTGCATATCCAACCCAGTGGGTGCTTGGACCAGAGTTTTTATCGAGATTAATAATACCAGTTTCAATATTGTTTGGTTGTTTTGGTAATTGATCACGCTTAAAAACACCTCTGAAGTTTTTTATTTTTAATTTTTTAGCAGCATCGAGTAAATCAAAATTGGACATAGGCAATATCAGTAAACTGTTCCTGGTTATCTCAGGCCCTTTCCGTACCATGAATACGGGGTCCCTGGCAATCTTAGACCGCGACCGTATGCTGGGCCTGATAATCTTAGACGGCCCGGCTGTGGCACGTTTGGTGCTCTTAGACGTCTTCAGTGTTGTTTTGCCCGTGATCTTGTCTAATTCCCTGTCCGGTTGCTTTCTTTAATGCCATTCCAGCAGCGGTTCCAACAGCGCCTAATGCAGCTGCTTTTGCAACAGCTGGGGCTGCAACGGCTATTAATGCTGGTATAGCTGCGAGAAGTGGAAATATACCACCCGTCTTAGCGATGTCTTTGATAGCACCCGCAGAAAGATTAAGTTTTACACCGTTATTTGATTTTTTGGCTTCATTGAAGTTTCTGAATTGACGCTTGGTCAACGATAATTTATTTGCACCGCTCATCTGTTCTTTCTTCAACGATATTTTTACTCCACAGTTATTTTTTGATGCTGATTGTAGCCTTTTAATCTGACCAGGAGTCAGACTAACACTAACGTGATTGTACGACATTATAATATTATGAGCGATCTAATTACATGTTTTCTACTGGAGCATCAACGACTCTCATGCGACCACCAACACCTTCAAGTAACATTGATTTATCGCTGAGTATAACAGCGATTGCCCTGTAATTAGGAATATCTACAATATTTCTGTTAACACGAGCTCGAAAATGTATGTCAACAACAGATTGTCTGAACAAATCTAAGTGTTCGAGTGAAAAGTAATATACTGGATACAACGTTGTAAAATCTAACTGTGATATTTGTAAACCAGAATCAACATTTTGATCACGTCCCATGAACGTCATCAGACGATGATATGCACGTGCTACATGATTTTGATCGAAATTCAGTAATATATCCTCGGATGGTTCTTGATGTCCATTTATCCTCAACGAAACCTCGGAAACACCAAGATTGTCAAATATCATAATACTACGTATTTGATCATTTACCCGTGCAGCATCTTGAAATGCAATAAATATATGTCGTGGTGCAGAAACACCTTGCTGAGAAGCTATTTGCCATGTAAATAAACCATTAATATTACTCTGGATAGCATCTGTGGTCATTGTTAACCATGATAACATCGATTTACCGCCGCTACCCATGAAAGCAAGTAACCGATCTTCTTCAGATATTGATGGAGTCATTACTGGCATCCACAATGAAAGTTTTGTAAGAATTACTTTACCAGCATCACCAGCGGGTCGCCATATTGCATCATTGTCGGTTGCTTTTCGTACAAGTACAACTGTATGCTTAGCTCCGAAAATGACTTTTCTGACATTTCTACAGAATCCAAAGATATGTGACAGTGGAATTGAATATGAAAATGCTCTTCTATTACCTTGTAACATTGCTCGACGTGATCTAAATCCTAAGTTGAAATCTGGATCTACATTAATAATCATATTCTGTACATCCGCATCGGCGTTTCTAGAAAAATTTCTTGGTCGTCCTATTTCATATTGTTGATACTCTGGAGAATTAGAAGTATCTTTCACAAACATCATTGATGGACCAGTTGATCTTGAATAATCATCACTGTATCTTGCAAGACCAAGTATTGTTGTAGCAACATCAACGTCTTTCTGAATTGATTCAATATTTTTTCCGTCAATCATATACGTAGCGCTATCAAATAACGCCATAATACCATTATTAACAAAACCAACACTAACATCAGCGGCGTATTCAGTATTATCTGTTTTTATAGTCTCACCTTCGACTTCAATAAATGCCTCGGCAGGTAGAAAATACTTACTTGTATCCTGAACCTGTAGTTCAATCCTCCCACGCTGATCTGGAATTCGTGCGTCGTAAGAAAAATATTGATAATCTTTGAGTACTGGTGCGTCCATGTCGAATGCGGGATCAGATATGCGCTTGAACATCTTTATTATATTTGCTATCGTCTAACACGAAGACCACTTCCTGCTATCAGACTAGCGGTTATATTTTTTTCTTTTTCTGACATTGGTACGCTAGCCAGCTCTGCTAGTTTTTGATTCGCAGCTTGATTTATTATTTTACTGACATTGCGGGCATTACTTCAGTGCTAGGTAATTTTACTGGTTGAGGTTTTCGTCGTATTAATCGTACTAGTCTATCCTTGATTGCTGAAAACGCTTTACCAGCAAGATTACCAACAGCACCAATACCTTTTTCACGAACAACATCAATAGCTTTCATTCCAAGTTGCTTTGCAATCGGTATTGCTTTTGGGGCTATTCTTCTAAATAGACCCTGAACAACATCACCTAGTCCATCTCCGTATGTTGTTTTGTATACGGGTAATCGTGAGTTTATTACCCTGACCATGGTAGGTCCGCGTTGAGTACTATGTACGATCATTTTATTATAGTAATTGTATTTAATTACGTACTCAGTCACTGAATAATCGTCGGCGATTTCATTAATGAGAGACCGATACACATTAATATCCATGATACCGCCTGTAAATAATCGTTTACAAATATCAGCTGCTTCATTAATTATTTCTGGAGAATTATTACCAGCTCGTTTTCCTCCGATGAGGATTTCTAGTCGTTCAACATCGGCAAGGACGTTATTAGGACATTGAGTAACGAGACCACTTCCATGAGTAGTAAATCCACTTCCACTTGTGTTGCCAGAAGAGGTGTCTGACGGCCAATATTCTTCTTCCTCCTCTTCCTTTTTGCTTGGTTTCTGTTGTTTTGGAGATTGTGGCAATGGTGTTTGTGATTTTGGAGATTGTGGCAATGGTGTTTGTGATTTTGGAGATTGTTGTTTTTGTTGTCGTGCTTGCTGTAGTATTTGTCGCATTGATGGTGATGATAATTGTTGTTGTTGTGGTAGTGGTGATACTTGTTGTGCAATATAGTTATCTATCTTATTTTTATAATTAATATATTTTGGATCGCTGTTTCGAGCTTGATTAACGCCATAATATATGCGAAATATCCATTTGTACCAAGTATCCTCATTTACGGGATCATCAGCGAATTAAGATTTTAAAAATTGTTTTCGATAATAATAACTTTTTGCAGCAATTTCATATAATTTTAGATTTTCGGTTTTTCTAATAAGATTAATGGCGTCTTCAGTAAACTTATCAACCAAATTAACCCTGGCTCTTGCTTCTGGTTCTGGTATACGATCTTTTATATCACCTATTTCAGCACGAGCTTGGTCAATACCTTCAAGTATTTCTTGCATTGGTTGAGCAGCAGCTATTTCGGCTGGAAGTTCTCGTAGAATCTTCTTTGTTTTTTTAGTTCTTTCTGCTCTTTTTCCAGTTGCTTCAGCGGTTTTCTCTAACGTTGGAAGAAGACCTTTAGTGGTTTCTGTGATAGGTTTAAATAATTGTTTTGTATCCTCTTCAAATTCAACTTGAGATTCCTGACGTGATTGTAGTTGTTGCTTAACAGAATCACGAACAGGTAAATATTTTTTAATTGCCTCTAATCGCTCTCGAGCTAATTTAGCTGAGTGTGGTTCTCCAGTATTCATTATTGATAATATTTATACCGGCTGTTTAATTTATAGCAGCAGGAAGGGTGAACAACCAAACCTGAGTGACCCGGCGAGTAAACGAAACGCACTATAAAATAAAAACAAAGAGCCAACGATGGAATAACAAAAATGAGCTAACCCAAACGATTTATTATTCGTTTTCAACAATACAGAAATAGTCTCGGTTAGAAGGTTCGGTTTAGAGTTATTGACATTGTTTTTGCAGCCTTCGTAGGAACCTTATGTTTTAGACAAATGACGATTCAGATAAGTGGTCTGTTCACCCTTCCTGCTGCTGCGCAGATCAAACACGAGTCATTCATCTTCTTATATCACCAGACTCATGAGTGGTCATAAGAAACAATTCGCAATTAAGTATTGTTCTTGGTTTTAATATTTCTTTTATAAGAATAAAGATATAAACTTTATAGACTAAATTTACTCCATAGGCCTAAACACGTAGCTGGGGGACAGACTGGCTATTCATTATTAGCTCCAGTCCGACATGAAATTGGCTGGCATCTGACCCGTGGGCGGCTGCAATTTTGCACGCTGCTTGCATATATCATCTTGTCTTGGCACGTACCAGATGGCACGTCCTTGAGACCTGTAATTCGCATCTCACTAGTGGAACGTTCTTGAAACATGTCCTTCAGATGCTCGGGAGATTCGATCTGGTGCCAATGCTTCCGAGTGATCTGTTGTTAGTTTGGGATATCGAGGTGGTAAGTAACCACTAATGGGATGCATTTGCTGACTGTTTTGGTTTTATCTATGAATCTAGTTTTGGTCAATGTTCTGAACGCACAGACAGTAATGAAGATATTGTTATTGCGTGCTTGAGGTGACAGGTTGTCTGGAGTATATTCATTGTTAGAGTTTGCTACTTTGCAGTACAGGCCAGCTTATATGCTCCCTTCTATAATGGTTGACTGTGTATAACAAAAGGCTTTGAACCTGTTTCATGATTCCGGCTTAAATTTAATCATAGGGTGGAAGTCAGTGGCAAATTCGAAGAATATTTTGAAATTGACTATATTTTGGACCCACATTGATTTTATTTTGTTTCTGTGTGTGTGTGTGTGTGTGTGTGTGTGTGTGTGTGTGTGTGTGTGTGTGTGTGTGTGTGTGTGTGTGTGTGTGTGTTCTGGATGTTTAACGTAGCTTTAACAATTTTTCAGTCATATCGCTACGATGTATGCAGTGTGGCAGTTTATAGTGATGTCTAGCACTGAGGCATCGTGATGCAGACATGTAGCATGATGTCCCACCCAGTCACATCATCTCGACACCAGGTCTACCAGTCCTAACACTAACCTCTTAATGCTGAGGCCTAGCGATGCAGATGTTAGTACCATTTTTATAAGTCTTTGGTATGACTTGGCCTGGGTTTGAACCCGCGACCTTCCGCATCCGAGGCGGACTCTCTAACCACAAGTCCACCGGAGCGGTATGTTGTCTCTTAATCTAGAGGTAAAATGGGGTGCCACATTGAGAAGCTTTCACAGAAGTATTTTCATGACAATATTGGCATACTTAGAGCTCAGTTCAGCTGCAGTGAATTGTATGAATCGAACACAAAATAGCTGAACTTGAAACAATGGTTTCAGCAAGTAGTCAGAGTAGGCGGGAAAACATTAAGTCAACTGCCCGATGTTTCTACCTTTGTTAAAGCATTAAGCCAACTGCCCGATGTTTTCTACCTTTGTTAAAGCATTAAGCCAACTGCCCGATGTTTTCTACCTTTGTTAAAGCATTAAGCCAACTGCCCGATGTTTTCTACCTTTGTTAA
>JAECUM010096085.1:0-88111 GCA_016617855.1 Megalonaias nervosa | reverse complement strand
TTTGGGGCTTATAGTCCCCATAGAGTAAGCATGGAGATTAACAATCTAAAGAAAGGGAAGGACATATTAAATGAGATGATTAGAATTGAAAAGGACGAAAAATAAGATATAGAACAAAAAAGGAAGATGAGAGAATGGAATGAAAAGATAGAAAAGGAAGAAGAAAATGAAAAGAGGAAGAAACAGAAAGAGGAGGAGGAGAAGGAAAAACAGGAAGAAAAGAATAAGAAGAAGAAAAAGTGTAGGACAAAACAAGTGTATGACAGAAAATAAGAAGTTGGTGGAGGAAAAGAAGAACTTAGAAGACAAAGAAGAAGAAGAAAACCAACGGTCCTTTTCAGGGCCACTTTCTTATGCCTCAAAAAGATTTATTCTTTCTTGCCTAAAAATATTTTTAATTGATTGGATAATTTATATATAATGGGTCAATCAATTGCCTCGAAAAGATTTATTCTTTCTTGCCTAAAAAAATTTTTAGTCGATTTTATATTTTAGGTTTGATAGATTGATGTTCATCAATCTGTGGTTGTATTTATATATGTCTCTGTCTCTCTATTGCATTTGTCCCTACCTAGAGTGGTAGCTGCGCGTATTCAGGTCAGCCACTTGCCACATTGTTGCAAGTGTCCGGTACCATGACGTCATCCCACCTGTTCCATTCCTATTTTCGCTATAATTAACCTTGGGGCCATATCGTCCCAGGGTGTGCCATTCGGACCTATAAATTTTGGGGCCATATCGTCCCAGGCTGTTTTTCCTTCTTTGGGCTAATAGGGCCAAATTGTCCCCATATACTACTGACAATGTCGGATTCTTTAAAATTATCACACAATGTGGGATTCTTTAAATTATCGCACAATGTCGGAGTCAAAACGTTCTCGTGTTTACTTTTTCTTAATTCGGGGTAAGCGAGTCTGGACAGATTCACATTCTTTAACATTGTCAAAGCTTCCATAAATGATCAGTCAACATTTCGCAGTCAGTCACACTCTTTTCGGCTACCGACCGTTTTACATAAGATTTCATCTACGTGGTGTACCTGCACATGTATGCTAAGATCGTTGTCCAAGGCTGTAGAATGGTTTACGGAATGAAAAGGAGATTCGAGACATGTTCTTACTTTGCCTGAAATAACACATAACTATATGTTGGTCAAACAAAACTCACCTGGCCTCGTATTCGCAAAGTTCAACTCCAGTTGAACACTCAAACTGAATTCTTGATGTTTAATATTGAAAAACTAACGTCGAATATGCTTAGATACGTATATTGCTAGAAATGAATTAATACTTTCACGAAAATCTAACGAACTATCCAGCATCTGGATATCACTGTTGAAATAGCCATCGGTGTTTGCTAATTATGAAACTCTGCAGTGCATCAAGCAGCCCTGTACAATCACATTAAAACTTACCCTTTTGGTAAATATTTCGAAACACTTGGGAAGGTAACATTTGAAGCGTTTCCTCCAAATACTTATTATGTTGTCATGACCAACAACCAGTTGACACTCGTGTATCGCATGCATTCCACAACGTGCGTACAAATATTTCCCTACACCAATTAATTTGCGAAATTCGGTTCGCTCTGGAGATAACGAGCTTCTTCTGTACACCAGATTTGAAATACTGTTACACGCAAGGCGTCTCACTACCGAGCGAATCAAACAACTTCTGCCTGAAACTGGCTTTGAAGTACCTTGTTTCCGCTATTTACATGGACTTCAGGGCAACAGTTGTTGTCAAGTGAATGGTTCTTAAACGTGCGAATACTATAAACGCATATCTCTAGTCACCTAATGACCACAGATCACGAAACTCTAATTTACATAATCTGAACATAGCTACTTCGCGACCCAAACGCCCAATAGAAAGAATGATTCCTCTCTCAAATTACTAAACTCTTATCCCTAAAATATTCAGAGGATTCCCTATGTCAAGAAATTAGGTAGGGTTATTTTACCAAACTAATCAATGCCATCATAAAGTTGCGTGAATACTGCATATTATCAAATTTGCTCTAGACATCTGCTAATTACTCTGTCTGAGAATTATCTTCCCGAAACCGACACCCCGTACTCAATAAATAATCACTAAAAGGAGACTTAAGTACAAATAACACATATCTAAGTGTTATTAACATGCCTATTAAAATGCGAACGCTTCTGAATGGTTTTTGTGCATACTGGTAGAGGGACTGACTGACTGAATTCAACTGTCAGATCCACAAAGTTCTGCCTCCTGTTTCGTTTTTATATCATGTCAGTACAAGTAGTAGTTTCACACAGAGAGCAGTGATTTTATATCATATCAGCACAAGTAGTAGTTTCACACAGAGAGCAGTGTTGTATATCATATCAGTACAAGTAGTACTTTCACACAGAGAGCACTGGTTTATATCAGTACAAGTAGTAGTTTCACACAGTGAGCAGTGTTGTATATGATATCAGTACAAGTAGTAGTTTCACACAGGGAGCAGTGTTGTATGTCATATCAGTACAAGCAGTAGTTTCACACAGAGACTAGTGTTTTAACATCATATCAGTACAAGTAGTAATTTCACACCGCGAGCGATGTTTAATTTCATCTGAGCATGGTGTATTTTAAGTCAGTTTCGTACAGTCTCGTTCAACCAGTCTGCTCGTGTTACTCTGAGCGGTCACCCCAGAGCGTTAGGAGGAGATCTCTCTTAGTTCCCCGAGGGTCTTATTGAACAAGACTGAAATACTAAGTTTTGCTGATACAGCGTTAGGAGGAGATCTCTCTTAGTTCCCCGAGGGTCTTATTGAACAAGACTGAAGTACTAAGTTTTGCTGATACAATGCAAGCAGTTTCCTTTAAAACTGCTGGTATAACAACACTATTGAATCAACGTGTCAAATCCTAGATATCCTTCAGTAAATTGTTTCCACCTTGGTATCATATTAAAACGCAATAAACTTATAAACTTAAGTCTGCTAAATGAGAACAAACTGTACAACAAAAAGCACTGTTAAGGCTTTCTAAAAGTTGATTATTTATTGTATTATCTGCCTCCATTTTGGATATATTTATTCTGCATGGTTATATTAACGCTTTTCTCGTCGTCAGGTTACGTGTTAATGTGTGTGTGTGTGTGTGATTTGGAATTTTTAAAGTAGCTTTAACAATTTTCACTCATATCGCTACGATGTCTGCAATGTGGCAGTTTATAGTGATGTCTAGCACTGGTGCATCATGCCGCAGACACGTAGCATGATGACCCACCCAGTCACATTATTCTGACACCAGGCTGACCAGTCCTAACACTAACCTCTTAATGCTGAGCGCCTAGCGAGGCAGCTGTTAGTACCATTTTTATAAGTCTTTGGTATCGCTCGGCCGGGATTCGAACCCGCGACCTCCAGCATCCGAAGCGGACGCTCTAACCACTAGGCCACAAATATGTATAAAGTAACCTAAAATGTTAAACGATTATATGCAGCCATTTCCAAATCAAGAATAGTTTTAGACTGAGCAGTTGCTTTGTATTGTGGTTGTTGTCAAATATGAAATTTACAACTCTTAAAGACCGTTGCCAACCACCCAGTAATTACTAGAATATATAAACGGTTCAGAGAAAAAAGGTTTCTAACTGCCCGCGAGACATACAAACAAAAATAGTTTTGCCTATGTTTTAAAACAAATGAAAAATCTACTTGCATGTATATGGCATGTTAATGCTAAGCAAGCACTACAAGGACACATAATTTCAGTTATGCAGAAAGATGCGATTCTCAATACCACTTGTTTTAGCTCACCTCTAGCGTATGAACACACATTGCCGCTGTTCTAAGCAGGTACTATTTTTCTTCTGAATGGCAGAGACAAAAGCTACGGTAAATCCCAGTCCTGAGTATTTCAGAAAAAATATGATCATGTGAAGGGTTGGGAATGTTAATAAATATAAATAGTCGTATCTAATAAACAGAAAACGAGTGTATAGTATATTTTATAGGCTGACATAAATTAAATTACAAGATTTTGTTGTAGTTGTATTGGGTTTTGTTTTTGTTTCGTTTTGTTTTGCTGTTGTGTTTGTTTTTGTTGTTCTTTTTATGTTTGAGACACCAATTTGAAAGATAAATCGGCAATAATCAATTTTATTCGTTAAGAAATAAGGTCATGTTATTTGAATAAGTTGGAGATACAACATTTATCTTTCTTTGAAACAATCCAGTTTTAAATAGCCTATTATGAAACACAAGTACCCTACATTTTCTGCAGTCTAGCATATCTACGGGAAGTAAAAGTTTCGGTTGTCTTATTTGAAGATTGTTTGTGACGCTCACCATCAACATTCAATACCTTCATAAAAATATACTTGTATGTAAAAATATTCAACTTCACACAATGTTACAGGCAGTGTAGTAATAATTCATTAGGTATTTTATACTTGTGGTACAAAAGTCTGATGTCATCTCTCGAACTGGAGATAGCACGATAACTGGAATTTTATTAGGGGTGGATGGGATAGGAGTAATTAAAAAAACATAGTCATGATAATAATATCAGAACTATTTAATATAACTAACTTGAAAATTCAAATTCAAACGTTTCTCTTGTTACAATCATCATTCTTTGATATAATAGCGGTCCTTTATCCAGAAGAACTACGGGGCTATTGTACTTTTTATAATCCACCGACTTCATGCACGGCTGTGTCAATGTTTTAATAAAAATGTGACTTGGACTGTAAACATGAATTCACACAACATTGAATTTACTTTATCTGAAATATGTACCAAATAAAAATAATATTACAAACCTTGTACAATCGCGTGTCTGTAGCATGATTTATTTAAACAAAGCCATCTGGGATATATATCTATGCTTGAAAAAGCGATGCAACTTAACAGTTGTTACACATGCAGAAAAGTTTACAACTTTTATCTGAACTAAACACATATCTGTTTATATTACATTCTGCATTCGCTTGTTTTGGATTCAACGTACATATACAGGTTTTTGCAAGAAGCCTATAGGAGATATATCCATTGATCAATATTCATTAATCTTTTAATGTGAAATTATTATAATCATGATAACAGCTTGACATTTTTTACACAACGATAGCTAGATACCAGCTGAAATAGCTTTTATTCTAAAAATTGGAAATTACTTAGCTTGATGAACGTCAGCTTGCATTGACTTTGAATATTCGACTGAATTTTCCTTACCGACAATATATCCCTTGTTTCATTTTGGAGAAGTGGGTTTAATAAGTCCTACAAACTCTCCAAAACGTTTAGCAAACATGCGGCACTCGTTCTGAATAAGTTCAAAACACATCGCTACCAATGACATTCCGAGCAGTACGTATAAAGCACAGCTCACCTGCTTGGCATGGTCGTTCCAGTCTTCATTTTGATGACCGGGTACAAAGTCGCCGAAACCGATCGTACTCAGTGTAGTAAAGCAAAAGTAAGAGCCTATGAGCATATCCCAATCTTTCTCCCAGATGCTGAACATAATTGCGCCAAAAAAGACATACCACACCATTAGAATCAGGCTAACAAGGATAGGTACTCGAACCTCCTCAGTCCCTTGATGATGCTCGGTGGTATCAAGCTTATGCAAGACATCTGCGCATTCCGTTTTGGTCGGAACACTATATGCATTTGTGACCACTTCATTTCTGTTAGATTTTGCGTTTAACTCCATTCTGTTAATAGATTCATTCGACCGACCGAATTTTCTCTTGAAAAAGAGGACTACTTTTTGTCGACAGCTGATACACAAAGTACGTCCGTAAAGAGCTCGGACGCACGTAGCGAGGATAGAACCAATGTTAGTTACGCACAGCAACATCAAAGGTATTCCAATCACTGCATACAGCATGGTGACCACTCGTCCTTCATCCGTTTTGGGTGTAATGTATCCATAACCTGAAAATCATGTTTTTTGTACTATTACTTCAATGATAAAACAAGAGCAATAAAGTTACATTAAATACGGAGCATATGTAACATTTATTTACCTGTAAAAGTCCTCGCAGACGACAATGTATACTGGTCCAATAGCTTTTAATTTTTTTTATTTTTAATGGTGATACACAAAAATATTAGTGGTCAGGCAATTCTTTAACTTTGATTTTAATCCATATAAACGGGATTAACAATGTCCACACATCTTATTCAGATGATCTGCCTACAGACATACAGACATATAGACATGATTCACATCATTTTGAAATGACTAAGGTGTAAAATATATCCAAATTTGCATTGAAATGGATAACATATATACATGATTCGTATCGTATTGAAATGACTTAAATATAAAAATTATCTATATTGTATTGAAATATTTAATATATAGACATCATTTATATCGTATGCATTTTGTCGACTCAGACAAACTTTCATTGTTATTTCAGTATTGTAATTATAAACATACATGACCCAAAAGATATTTTGAAAATTCTTGCATGTTTTCTACAAAATGAAGTCAACTGATTTGTTTCTATGCATGTTGAAAAGAATTGTCGTCATCCTGGTCTAAAAACTGTTTTTGTTGTATATTCTGTTTTTCTTCTCGACGAATTTCTCATGTAAATTAAATTGTTCATATCAAATTATTCATGGTTTCTTGTTTATTTATATTAGTTACGTGTCATTGATGGAATGAAATAGTCTATACTTGTGTCAGCATGGTCATCCCTTAAGCTATTCAGTCGTTTATATTGATGAGTTCAATGGGTTTACGAACAAATTTCCGTCATTGAAAAACGTGTCTACTGAAAAATAAGATTCTTCGTACATTCATAGTAATGCAAAAAAGTAATTATCTCGGTTGTATCAATTCCGCAATTTTTTTATTCTGATAAAATGCCATATATATATAAGTATTTTAAGCAGTCGTTTTCAAACTGAAACTGGATAACACCACCACTACACCCGGGAATACGGGAATAGCATTAAATATATTTTTCTCTTTCTTTCTTTCTTTCAAGTTCCTATTGGACACTTTCTGCGTATGCTTTCTCTCGAACAGAAAAGTAAATATCACGTGTTTTTGTAGTATGAACTTATTGTGCCAGAAATGGTTTGCTTTTTGCATAACATTTATTGAATAAAAACAATTTATTTAGGCCAATGTCTGCTTGCTATTAGGCACAGAATAAAAGAAACTGGAAAAGTTTGCTTACAAATTCTTCAGTATTAATGGTTAACGGTGGACCAATAGTAAACTGAAATCGCTTTTCTAAAGCAGGTTAAAGACAACAGTAAGAACAGATCTTAATATTGAATGGTAACTTCTGTCCATATTTATTTTCCTTCAATCGACATTTCTCTTCAGGTCACGGTTATGCTCTTTATTTGATAAAAACGGCAAAGCAATTGAATATTGGGTTGGAGTAAATGTTTTTATGGTGTTTTGTTAATATTTAATACTGAAGAGTTTTACTTTGTAACCAAAGAGTCAATGTGCTTGCAAAAGGTTAACAACCACCTATGAAATAATAGATCGTGATGTATTAGCTATGCAAAAATTGTTGCATGTCTTTGACGCAGAATGACGCTATCATATTCTCTTATATTAGAGTCTTCCTTTTCTTATTTTAAGCATTCGGGTTTTGGCTCTTTTAGACACAAATGAATGCTTTCTACCAATCTCAAAACTACGTGGGTCTTTTCGATATTTTTAAACCAACATCTCCATAATCTTTGCTAGTATTGTTTTATTTTCACTTTTATATTCGCTCTCTTCCATCTAACTTGTAAGGAAATTTGCAAGCTATTCATAAGAATTTAAATGTAATGCAAAAGTCGTAATTGCAAGACAAGTTCAAATGTTACCTTAAGTAGTGAAAAATGGTTTGCGATCTAATTGGATGAATACAACAGATGGACTTCAAAACGTACGTTAGCGAGTTTGACGAGGGGTTTTTTTTACAAACCACGTCGCAAGACAAACAGTATACAATGACAAAATAAAGAGCATTAAAATGTAGAAAGAAAACAGAGATTACAGTAACGGATACAAATACATGAAAAATGATACCATAATGACAAGTATTTCATAATTAAATCGACAAGAGACAGAATTTCACAAGCACTATAATTAAATTAAATGCGATGTTGAAAATACTTGATATTCCAATCATTTACTTGTATCTTAAACATTACAGAACCTAAAGGTGTCAGTGACGATGACCTTAGCGTTGATAATTTAATTTCAGTTTCATTATTGGACATATCATTATCCTGAATAGTTTAGAAAATGTTTAAATTATTCAAAACTAAATACACGAAAAGACTCTCTGTAGAAGAGAATAAAGACAAACGTGGAATAAGTTGAATCATTCAAATCGGAAAACTTCATCATTGATGAAATTCTGAAAACATTCATTATTATACTTTATCTCTTTGCATCTACTCTATTTTTCACATTAGGTTTGGGGCCCCGAGTGGCCGAGTGGTCTAAAGCGCTCTCCGTTACGGATCACTGCCATCTCATCTCTGTCTGCGTTGGTTCGAGTCTAAGATTCGGCGAATGTGGATATGTGAGAAAACTTGCCAGTAGCTTCTCGTGGGTCGGTGGTTCTTTCCGCGGATTTCCCGGTTTCTTCCTCCACCATTAATACTGGCCGCCATGTATAGCCTATCGTGTGCTGAAAAATGGCGTTAAGCCCCACAATAACAACAACAACAACAACAACACATTAGGATTTATTACACGGCAAACAGTTCCTCCTGTAAAAACAACAGTTGTAGCAATTATAATTAAAGGCACAAGCGCACCAACAACAATGCAACCAGTAAAGACTTATGTTTAAGGTATTTCTTCAATATTGTAAGATTCATTATTTTCTTTAGACATTTAGAAATTAATTCATCTTTAGCCTTATCAAACTAACTTTGAAAGCAGATAAAGCTAATCCAAATTAAACGACAAAATCCAGTGAAGTATCTTATACAAGTGAAGTCATGTAGCCATCTTTCAGTTCATTTTGTCAACGGTCTAAGTTGCCTATAGGAATATATGCACAAATCAATAATGTCACAATGTATATTACATGTATGTTTAATTGCTCTTTTGTACTTTTCCGATTCTGTAGATACATGATCATGATTTGTATGTATGCCGGAAGCACAATTTTTAACTTTGTTCCAATTTATTTTCCAGTTGTGCATTGTTCACTTCTTGACTATTTAAATGTCCGAAAAAAGTCGGAAATAGGTGATAATATTTAATAATTTCATAATCTCTTATATGACGATGGTTATGTAAACGATCAAACAGAAGTAGATGATACTGTAAGACTTTCTCGTGCTCTTTTAGAACAAAGTCTCTGGCGCTAAAAAGACTGCTCAAAGTGAAGGTGACAGTGGTTAAGGCCACATCAACTACATTAACAAAAACATAAAATTAGGTCTTGGAATGTGTGACGTACAATATAACTGGAAAGAAATAATTTTAAAGTAAGAACAAAACACTATCTTATCTCTATGTGTGAAGACAAATCATATTCAAGGCAAGATCATATCATTGTTAATATCCGGCACCATTGTAGTCAAGACTAGAAAGGAGCCGTTGAAAATATTTGGTTGGACAAAGCAAGGCCATAGATTAGTGATTGACGAGACCGAAACTAAATATTCCTTAGAACCTATTGATTTTTGGAGAGGGGGTAAAAGAAAAGAGATAAACATATCCGAGAAAATTTGATGTGAACAATTTATGGTAATTAGCTCTTTGATGAACAGCTAAGGGAGCTGAGGCTATAATTGAGGAATACGATTAAAAAAAATCACTGAAGTGAGTTTCCACCTGAAACTATTAATCAGTACCCAAGAAGAAAGAAATTTAAATGATTATGTAAATTCAATAGAAGTTGTCAATTTGAAAATTTCAGGTATTCAATTTTAGTGGTGATAAGCATGAACAACAGATTGTGGACATAAAAAGGATATCCGGAAAGAACCAGATGCAACCAAAGAGGTTAAATTCCTTGTCTTGTTCGAAAGTGTTGAAAGTAAAAGAGCTCGATTATTTGGACATTTAATACAATCGTGGAGAGTTTTCAGATAAAACATTAAAAAGAGTTATATGTTATATAAAAATTACCATTAGGCCAAGGAATGAAAGAGCTATTTGAAGAAACGGGGATTAACGATTACTACTATAGCTAAAGCAATAACAATCAATGTATCAAAATGCACTCGAAGCAAATTTGACAAGATGTATTGTTTCCTGTTCTGTCACACATCAACCTCCTACTCCAGTTTTTTTTTGTTTTTTTTTTTTTTTTTTGGTCTTCAATCTGTCGTCAACTTTTCATCTGACATTTTGTTTTGTCTTAGAGAGATAACTTTTATTCGTAAAGTCAAGCCATCCGTATCCTCTTCTTTCAAGTCTTCTTGTTTGTAACAGACTAGATCACCTAAATTTACGTACCTAATTTTAAATATTTCCTAGGTGGAGCTATGTAGATATCCCATATCAAAAAATAGTTTTGCATTTGAAATTCCGATTTTAAATTTAGCGTTTCTAATATATCAGTTGACAGGTAACAGAATAGATTTATCCATACTTTCTTTATTTATTTAAATTAGAATCTTATTTATTGATAAAACGTCAAACCGATTTCTGGTGTCATACATGCATCCTAATTATTATCTTTAAAGCTGTGTGAAACCTTTCTACTGCAGATGTCATTTGTCTAAGTAATATAAAACCAGGTAGTGCTCTTCTTTTCCAGCTAATCATTAACTTTCCCGTTGTAAAACACTTCCTTCTTTGCATTTTTATTATGCTTGCTAGCCAACAATGTCTAGTTGCCACTCATCAGTGACGTGACTGAAATAAACTCTTTCGGATGGAAATCGTAGACCTGCATCACCTATGTCTAAAACATATCCTTTAACGTTTCTTCCGTGCTTTAAAACGCAGAATAATTTCAGACTTTATCAAAGTTTGCTTTTACAATGGACGACTCTAAAATAACTACTTATTTATACTGACTCGCCATTTAGTGTCTTTAATCAAATTGTGTTCTCCGTGAATTGTGTTGTTTTACATTGTTGTAGATTGACTTTATAACTTTTTAGGTCTTTGGCCGAATACAAAGTTGTTTCATTTACCTGCTTGAAGTACACAACTTATACGTTCTTCATGAGTATTGTTATAGCCATTAATATATCTAGATTGATGGTGACGATATAAATGTTATCTTCTGTATAGTCATGTGTAAATTGTCATCTTTAATAAAGTATTGTAGCGTATGTTTTATTTGCTTGAAATAACAAAAATACTTACTTTAATTTCTATTTTAGTTTGCAGCACAACTAGCTTAACAACACGTTTATCCCATGCAAACGAACTTGTGACAAAATACATATTATCTCTTGACACAGCCATTTTTGCTTTCATGTTAAACTCGTGAAATATGTTATCACTTCATTGAAAACTCTCGAACTGAATACAATCTATCTCTGTGCCACTATTTATGTTTTGTTTCAAGCAAACATATAATCAGTTTTGAATTTTGTAAATTGCATGCACAATGTGAGCGCTCTACTAATGACAATGGTTGAGCTTGAAATACCATTGTATCCATACACGAGATGGTAACATAAACTTTTTTATGCTACTCCATGATTTAGTGAATTTTCCAAAAGAAATAATTTTGATAATTCACTCAATAATTTTGTCTCTGTAGACATCGAAAATATTATGACCACAGAATTGAATTCATCATGTTATCAGTCGTTAGTTACAGTGATTACATGTCGACTTGTTACGCACAAGAACCACGTCTGAACCCCACAATCAACATTGCTTTCAATTTGATATTAAGCATATGCTTTCTTGCTTTGAATTAGGAAAGAAAATTATTAACCACTAATATTATCTGTGCGAATGAACGCAAAACACAGTAGAACATACACGGTAAACAGCCGACATTACAGTAAGCAACTGCTACTTCAATCTGTTATACACTTTGCTGGTCAACACCTTTTGATGATAAAATGTAAATGTGCTTCTTCTGACTTAATAATGGATATATTTCATCTCTTGGGTGAAAACTCCACTTGATCAAATATATCCTTTATAAACTTGATACAGGCATTATCCTCTATATATCTTTGGTCTGGTAAATTTTAAAATATTTCATGTTCTCGTGTGTATACGAAATCTTGAAAAAAAAAAAAGGGAGATTGGAAGAGCTTCCACCATTTGCTAACTACTCTTTACATATGGTTTGTGAAACGGTACTATTTTCATTCATTCTACAATTTAATGTTCTCCGGAAAACTACTAGAAAAAGATGTCGATAAAAACATTGAAAACAGAATAAACCACTAGCTATCCTTCATAATCCACACCATGCGATAAAATTAATATTAATATTTACGGAACAACATTTGGACATGTCGTCTGTTTGTAAAATCTCTTCTGCTTTAAAGATTTAGTTTTTTAATAAAGAATTCCATATTTTCACAAATGCAGTTAACCCTATTGCGCTTTGCAAAGAAAGAATGAAGGAACATGTCTAGATGGTATCTCAGTAATACTGAGATGAGAGAATATATAGAGCCTCTGCCTCAAGACTGATGTATTCTTACATTTTTATTTTATTAAGCAACGCCCTACAAACTTATATTTGGACCATTTTGATAACGATACAGATTAGTATCTGAATTAATCAGGCAGTTTCTGTGGCCGAAAGACAAGCAACTTTTGCTAAATATAACAATTTTAGATCTCTGAGGTCAAATACCCAAAGACGTCTCGATGTTGTTATATACATACAAACGCAATATTCCGAATCTTCTTCCTACGTGACGTAAAAGATGACTATTGAAAACAACATGTTAGCCACGTTATTGGTCCCGTGACTGTTAGCCACGTTATTGGTCCCGTGACATTGCCGCAGCTGAGGTCATTGACCTTTTAAAAAGGTGGGGTTTATATAGAAAACTTGTGACCTTATGTTCTGTGGATTTTACATTTTCTTTTCTTTATCTAGACTTTCAACATCATCGTCTTTGGTCATTTGTTTCATGGTACAAAATTATTTAATTTTGGTTGCAGAGCTTTGCTTTCCTGTAAACTTTTACAAGGGTTTGCATGTACCATATTTATGGTACCTAACGTTTGTTCATTGTAATATAGCTAGCATTGTATTGTCAAACCCAATATATACATGCATACAAAGAAAAACAGGTACACAGCAAGAGAGATACATCCTTATGATTAGCTTTACTGGTCTTCACTAAAGAGTTTATAATACCAAGTTACTTACCTATTGTCGTTATGATGCTGACTGAGAACAAAAGAGATCCCGTGAATGACCATTTCTCTTTTTCCATTGCCGAATCGTCTACGCCGTCCCAACCTTTATCTCGAACCACAGCAAATATTTCTGTCTGAAATGTTCTCAGGATAGCGTCAGCTTCGTTGGTCCAGTTCTCTCGGTGAAAGATGTTATTATCCATGTTCGCCCGCCATAGTCGTTGAATGTGTCCTTTTCTAATCTCTGAAACGAATGTGCGCGTTCGAATCTCGTACGGTTGTTCAATTGCTTGAAAGAGAAACCCACCCATTATAGAGTAACAGACGACCATACTGATAGAACCTATATTTGATAAAAGAAAAAGACTGGTCTCTTTACATGCTTTCCTGGCCTTGACTTTGATAAGTCCGATTGTTTTATTACTCCGCTTTGAGTTCTTCGCCAAGAGACTGTCGTCAAATACTTCTGCTTCCGCCAGTGTTAAACAGCATTTTGTATTCTTCAGATCTTCATCCATTGTGCAGGTCAAAATGTTGGTGTCATCTCCAAACTTCATATTTACCGAACACTATTGATAGATATTTTCGTTTTGCTGGTATACTGTATGTGTTGTATTAGTTGTTATAGAACGAGAATAATGCGCAATTTTTAAAGTTGAATATACAACGAGATGCATTTCCGTAATCTGAAAGGTCTAAAGAATAGTGAATGTTAGCTCATTCAGAAAATTAATCCTTGAACATATGTAGCCTCTTTTCTATCACGGAAGCTTCGAGTCAAATTATGTTGGCGAGATAACGAATATCATCCAATTATAAAGTTTCCAATATATTCCCAGTCATACTGTCATACGATTTTCGACAAAGTTCCAGTATAAATTATTTGACACAAATTGATAAGTAACTTCTATAGGAAAAGTTTAAAGCTGGACACTTACTGGCCTTCCATCAGATCTAAATGTAAATAGCTTTGCATGCCATAGTGATAGCTGTTGTGCTGCTGCTGTTGCTCCTGTAACTGTGTATCAAAATAGTGTCCTCGACGTCGTGAACATATCGACCACAGGATCTAACTCTCGGCAGGTGTGGACATTACAAATATTTTTATGACGATTTTATCCATCTTTAATTTTGCATGTAATGTCAGCTATCATCAAAGACGAAAATGTTATCTCCAACCAAAGCAAGTGTATCCTCAGCGAGGAAAAAGACCATATCTCTTCGCAAAGAAGCCATGCAAATTCATTTTGGTTAAAAAAAATATAAGAGAAAGTACGTTGATAATTGTCCTACAGTTTTCCTGCTCTATGTGTGAAAGTCATTTACATACGAACGATTGTTGCTGAAGCGTATTCGAGGCAAACCCTGAATTTATATAATGATAACCTCTCTAGCTGCGAGGTAGGGGCACTTAAATCCGAATCACTTCCCACATTATACTACTGTTGACATTAGAGTGGTGTATCCCAAAAGTGTGGGAAACAACATTTATATCATTATCAATTGGCATGACATTCAAAGCAATTAGATTAGTCGAATGAAAATTTCATGATCATTTCCTTCAAGATTATAAAAGTCCCTAGGTTATGATCATTTGTAACCTACAGAATATTTCATATATCTATTGCCTTAAATCTGCCAGGCTGGAAAGATGAAGATTTAATAGCACATTACAATCCTGTGTTTGACATAAAGCCTGATAATACAATTAATCGCTTTTGGTAGATATCGACTGATGGAACGTGACTAATGTTCTGGAATGAAAGAGAGATGAAAAAAAAATAATATGTTTGTCTGCATGCCTAGCATAATTTGCTCTTAGTTGACCATTCATCGTGCTCCTATCGTACTATAAGCCTCGATCTTGATGGCACAGTAACAATATGCTTGCTTTGCATTGTAAGGGTTCTGATTTCGATCAACGTTTCCAGTACTCTTTTCATTGGTTCCTCCAGATTCTCGTATGCCTTTTGCTTCAAAGCCAAATGTCTCATGCTAGCATCTGATTTTAAGAGATTATTGTTTTTCCATATATTTTTGTATTTTTATTGGAGCTTACAGTGCAAACGATGTAGCATATATATTCAGCATAAACTGATTCAACGATCGCAGTTTACATTAACCCGCTTTAAACATTTGAAATTGTATTCGATAACATTTTGTCTTTACTTAAATGCAATACAAATCTTAATAATCGTTATAGGGTTCAGTATGGGTGTAAAAAGGACCACACTGAAAAGGTCCTCTCCGGCCATCGTGAATTGAGATGGTACTTAGACAAACAGGAATTTAAAGGTTTAAACATCAATAACACTGAGATACGGTATGATGAAAAAAGAAAACGTAATATTATTATAGGACCTTGGGGCTCTACAAAATTTAATGTTAAAATGGTCCATCGGTTTTACATGTGTAGGCTGGTATGGGTGTGAATATTCAGAATAGTGCTGCTGATAGCGATATTTCATGACGTCTTGCTATACAATCCCGTCAAGCCTAGTACGTATTGTGTTTGCGCATCCACGCTGATATTTTATTTAAGTTTGCGAATGCGCTCAATTTTGCTCAATAAAAATTTAATTTAAAAATATTTTTGAAATTTTTAAGAACTAACACAAACAATTACAACAAAGTGATTTAAAATAAATTATATGAAACAAATTTAAACAAAAATTAAAACAAAAGTTATTGAATAAATCAACAAAAGTTTTTTAAAAGACATACATACATACATACATACATACATACATACATACATACATACATACATTCGAACATATGTGCAACATGAAATAAACAATTGTGTGCATCTTTTTATATTCTTGATGCTTTTCTTTTTCATATTCGCAAGGTGGGATGACTAACAGCGGGGGGGGGATTGGAGATCAACATCAGTGCTCATAAGGGCAATTTGGGAAAAAAGGAAAATTTGGATATTGTATTATTTACTACTGACACCAAATTATGTCATATCAAAATTCATGTACTGTATTCAAAGTACTGCCTAAAAGAAGTATTTTTATTTCTATCCGATATATCATTGTGGTAGAGAACTTGCGGAATTCTTAACTTAAGGGACTTAAACAAAATTTAAAATACGGACTTAAAATAGATTTAATTTTTAAAAATCCAAGAGGATAATTAGATTTCTGAAATTTTATGTTGTCATGGTTGAGTTTTTTTCAGAAAGTGAGCAAGTCATAGGAACACAAGAATGATCAGATTCACTACGATCACTGTAACACTAATTCTTTGATGAATGGGGAGAAGCAGACCCATATATGTGATTTATATCACAGCTACTTGGAATGAACTCTTTATGGGTCTCAGACACAAAGAGACCATGTTCACATTCAAGAATGCTCTCCAGACACATCTTTTCCACCAGCAAGAATAAATTTGACATTCATCCATTTGTCATTATTAATAGATTGAAACTGTATTGTAAGTTCATTATGTGTTTTAGGTTATTTATTTTATAAACCCGTTCATATTGTTAGTTTGTGTAATAATTCGTTTGTTTATATATTGTTGTGAGACATAATCTTGTGTTTTTTATATTTTATGGATGCGAACTGTTCGTATCTTCTCTATATGCCTTACTTAATGTAAAGCGCTTAGAGCCTTTGATATGTGAACGGTAATGGAGGTGGGGGGTAATCTCAGGAAATGTTGTCACTCGGTATGATTTTTTTCCCTTCAGGTTTTTGCTTTTGTTTAATAATAAGCTCGCGTCGAACACCTGTGTTCAGAACCTGAATGACTCTGAAAGTATCTTTTCGATGATAAGCTAACAGCAGCGAGCGAGGTTCCGATGGAGACTTGGCATGGGAATGACAACATTGTTTTGACAGTTATTTATGGCTGTGTTGGACAAATTATTGAAACTTGATGATACAGACCTGTTACAAAGATCATGCTACTGGATGTTCCTGCAAAATTGTTCATGCTTGTTCGGTCGTTTGAGAGAATGGTGATACGAAAACGGCATTTAAAATGACACAACATTAATAGTGCAGCATTTACATGTATAACCGGCTCATTGTAGGTTACTGGTTGTGAACATTTACACAAATTGTAACTGCGCACTTATGCAACAACTAGCCGTATCATATCATATAATGTGTCTATGTGAAACAGTATCCTGATGAAACAAGTTGTTTGTCCTATATTTGTCAGATACGCCAGAAAACAAATGAGTCTTGCCAACTGAACCCAGTCAAATTCAGAAAGTCACAAGACATACGCTGGTTCTAGCTAGAGTCATCATGTATTATATTGCATCTCAGCTACATTTAGCTTTTTGATGCGATCCTATAGGGAAATTACGCAAACATTTTTATAAACAGTAGTTTGGCATAATTACATTATTTATTTGTCTTAATATAGTCAAAAAAATGCCAACATCACAAGAACATTTGTGTTTCTTAAATGTCTCACTGCGTTACTTTTCTCTAGATTTTAGTTCGACTGCCAGACATTGTGTATGATTCAGCCAATCAGTTACAACTGTGTATTCCAAAATTCGGTGACGTGAATGCCACAAAATGATTTTGCAATGAGTTATTTAGCAAAACAAAAACAGAAATACATCATGAAAACCTCACTGTTGGAGATGTTCCGTCGAATGCTAGAAACAAAATATAACAAACATGATGACATGATATGGATGATGACTCACCTGAACGAAAATAGAGCTAGCTCTTTAGCACTGCAAATTCTGCTTAACTGAGGGAAAGATTGAAATCGGCTGCTGCAATTATAATGTATGCACCAAATATTGGAAAATGTAAGGCATTCTGGAGTATGGTGGGTGTTTTCTGCCTTGGAGGTGTGTCCAAAAACGCAAGTGAATCTGAATTTGCGTTTGAGTGAATAAATTTAAAAATGTTAAAGAACTAAAATCTTTACAAGTAAACTGTTGTTTAAAGATGTGACGCTCTAATGTGAGAGAGATACAATTGTTCTGTGATGTTTCTACATTAGGTCTACCGCACCACAACACTATCAATCCGCGCATGAAATGTGTTTAAAAAATAGAAATATCTTCATTTTCGTACGAATGCAGTCATAATTGTAAGAAAATACGCAATTTTATGATATGAAAACGCTAATTTTCTAAGATATCGCTGTTCCAAAATTATTGTAAAAGTTAAGAACTTGTTTTAATCAATGTGTACTCTTTTTTAGTTTATTTTATATGTACTCTTTTTCATCCTATTTATTATTTGCTCTTTGTATTCTATGTATTCTTTGCTCTGTTCTGCTCGTAGACCAACAAATATATAAAAAGACGATAAAAAGATGATAAATTGTACTGCTGGATACGAACTACGGGTTTGTGTTCACTTTTCATATCATGTCAGGAACGGATGAAAATCAAGGCATATATGACTTTATCATTTATTCGCAAATTCAGCGAATCTTGCCGATAAAGATCATTGAATAAGCAAAAGAAACTGCACTTTGTATACACGAGTCAGTTAGTTGAAACGTTAATTATTTACTTCAACAGATTTAAGCGAAATTATTATCACTTATATGTGATACAGATTGTTTGCAATGTGTTGGATGTACTACATAACAATACTGATTATTCGATATCTTTACGCTGGTGATACTTAGTTTTAAAAATAGAACGAAGTGATTCTTCCATTTTGAGTTTTCACTATTAATAAACTTTCAACCGTCCATCACATCCCCCCATTATTTGTTATTATACTATGACCAGTGTTATATTAACCGAGTTTTGTTTTATTTTTGGCAATATTCAATCGATGCCATATATTCAAGTCTCCATTGCCTGCAAACATGCAGCACCAAACGTGTTTCTTCCATTGTAAGTTTTCTATAATAATTTTGCCTGTAAGGAACAAAATGCAAATCAAATCCCAAGTTTTCCAATTCATGCGAATACAACTAGAGGTTCTTTGTTTTTCGAAGACTAAGAGCATTGAATGGATGGTTGGTTCTAATGAGAGGATTACTTTATATAAATTAAATGTCAAGATAATTGCTGGGTATGTGCTAGTTATACAAGATCTTAGAGATGATATACGGTTTCACGGCTCAGACAGTGCTTTCGAGCGAAAATAATATTAGCAGAGTCTAGAGCTGCCGATAAAGGACTTTGTCTCGTATGCATATGCAGAGGAATGTTAGATTGACGTATTGATCAGTTAAGTTTGCATTAAGGCATATTGATCAGTTAAGTTTGCATTAAGGCATATTGATCAGTTAAGTTTGCAATAAGGCATATTGATCAGTTAAGTTTGCATTAAGGCATATTGATCAGTTAAGTTTGCATTAAGACGTACTGATCAATTAAGTTTGCATTAAGGCATATTGATCAGTTAAGTTTGCATTAAGGCACATTGATCAATTAAGTTTGCATTAAGGCATATTGATCAGTTAAGTTTGCATTAGGACGTACTGATCAATTAATTTCGCATTAAGACGTATTTAATCAATTATGTTTACATTAAGGCATATTAATCAATAAAGTTTGCATTAAGACGTAATGATCAATAAAGTTTGAATTAAGACGTATTGATCAATTAAGTTTGCATTAAGACATAATGATCAAATAAGTTTGCATTAAAACATATTGATCAATTAAGTTTGCATTAAGGCGTATTGACCAATTAAGTCTGCATTAAGACATAATGATCATTAAGTTTGCATTAAGGCGTATTGATCATTAAGTTTGCATTAAGGCGTATTGATCATTAAGTTTGCATTAAGGCGTATTGATCATTAAGTCTGCATTAAGACATAATGATTATTAAGTTTGCATTAAGGCGTATTGATCATTAAGTTTGCATTAAGGCGTATTGATCATTAAGTTTGCATTAAGGCGTATTGACCAATTAAGTCTGCATTAAGACATAATGATCATTAAGTTTGCATTAAGGCGTATTGATCATTAAGTTTGCATTAAGATGTATTGATCAATTAACTCTGCATTAAGATGTAAATGGTCAATTAAGTTTGCATTAAGGCGTATTGATCATTAAGTTTGCATTAAGGCGTATTGATCATTAAGTTTGCATTAAGGCGTATTGATCAATTAAGTCTGCATTAAGACATAATGATCATTAAGTTTGCATTAAGGCGTATTGATCATTAAGTTTGCATTAAGGCGTATTGATCATTAAGTCTGCATTAAGACATAATGATCATTAAGTTTGCATTAAGGCTTATTGATCATTAAGTTTGCATTAAGGCGTATTGATCATTAAGTTTGCATTAAGACGTATTGATCATTAAGTTTGCATTAAGGCGTATTGATCATTAAGTCTGCATTAAGACATAATGATCATTAAGTTTGCATTAAGGCGTATTGATCATTAAGTTTGCATTAAGGCGTATTGATCATTAAGTCTGCATTAAGACATAATGATCATTAAGTTTGCTTTAAGGCTTATTGATCATTAAGTTTGCATTAAGGCGTATTGATCATTAAGTTTGCATTAAGGCGTATTGATCATTAAGTTTGCATTAAGGCGTATTGATATTTACACCATTTTGGGTCTTTATAACCTCCGCGAAGAGCGTTAGTGTTCCAGCCTAATGACCTTTCTCAAGGACGTATATAAATAGATTTTTGACAATGGTCTTGCAGATTATTGTCTATAAAGATGGGATGTAAAAAGGTCAGTGGCCCATCCGATCTTGACATCCAAATACTTAGTTTACATTTTTCACAAATAAATATTACTGACATTGTCGCAAGTGTCGACAGTTTATCCAGGTATGTCGCTATCGTCGTCCTACGAGAAATAAGTTTTAAAAAAAGTATGAAAAACAAGTTTATAAAGATAAGAAAATTTTGAACATGAATTCGAGATAATTCTGGTCATTTTTAATGAAGCCTCAACCTACGTGGAATTTAGCTTGTCAAAAATGTTTTTAACTTATTTAAAAGTTTCGTAATGAGTTACGGAATATGCTGCTGACGAAATGGATAATGCTAACACAAACATGGGTGATAAACTATTGTAGAAGATATAGATGCTGTTTTGAAACAAAAAAGAACAAAATCTAGATATAAATATTAATGTTGTTTAGTTGTGTTGTAAAAACTGTAAAAATATGAAAACTACTAAATTTTTTACTGGGGATATAATCCCCGGTTAAATACCTTTATACCCGTTGTTCATTCGGATTGATGCATTGCTTGTAGAGCAATAATTGCCTGGACAAACGGAGTCAGGAATTATTTTTCCAAATCTGGAAATTAAAATTAAGCCAAATTTCATTTCCATCCTGTGCTTTCCTTTTCCTGTCAGCCTAATTTCTAACTCTGTTTTAGTTTTATTAGTTTGCAATTATTCTTAATTTAGATCATACTTCATTTAAGTCTTTGTTTTTAAGGAGATTTGGTGTGTTTAGCCTTATAGTTTTCAATGGCTGTCATTTTCGGCTTCATATTCTTTATTCAACTTAATGTAATTTTCTTTATCACAATTAACATGCCCTGAATTATATATATATATCTATATATATATATATATATATATATATATATATATATATATATATATATATATATATATGTGTGTGTGTGTGTGTGTGTGTGTGTGTGTGTGTGTGTGTGTTTCACTATATGTCATTGTTTCCATGTTTTATGTGTCATATATATGCATATTCATATCTAAACTATTTATTTTGCGTTGTCTGTATAAGCTTTTAGTTAATTGCTTGTCGGAGTTATAGCTCTTCACAGCTAATGTTATTTGCTGTAACATCCGACGTGAAATAAAATATCTTATGTTTTACAGCATTAATAAGTTTTGTTGTTTGGGGTGACCGTGAGTCAGGAGAAGAAAAGATGTCTGAAGGATAACTTTACAGTTGTGTTTCATCTATCTGCTTTTTACCTTTGTCGAGAACCTTTATATATTTGCAAGTATAAAATCCACTATTACAGACATGAAATCCGTAAATAGTCCACCCAACCATTTACCCTCTCTTTCTCTCCTTGACCCCCCCCCCCTTAGCAAAGATGGTTGTATCGGTTTTATACGTACTAAAACAATTCAAAAAACAAACAACTAATCGTCGAAACGAAACTCTGAACAACTGATGGCCTTCAGTTCCAAACAATTTACCTCTCGTCCCCCCGCCCCTGTCTCCCCCCCCCCCCATCGCATTGATCTCAAGCATTCACGGGTTTTATGCTATGGATAGAACAAAAGATAAAAGATATTAAGAGACTGTCATGAACGGAAGAAAAAAATAAGATAAAGGAAACGGTGTGTGTGTGTGTTTGTGTGTTTGTGTGTGTGTGTGTGTGTGTGTGATTGAGAGAGAGAGAAAGAGAGCTACTTATGCCACATACGTTACTAACCAAGACAGTGTGTGTATGGATGTGTATGTGTGTGTCTGTGCGCGCGCTAGGGGGCCATATAAGGAAACTAGTCTAAAGCCCTCTTCCCCTTATATGTTAAAACAGAAGCCTGTCTTGCAGGATAGTTTACCAAGCCAAGCCCCGACACCATAAATCTATTTAGCACGGGGGAAAATGGCCCTAGAGTAGACTTTCCTCCATGAAATTCTGTAGCCTTTTCCCGAGAGGAAAATCTGCTACTGAACCCTTTAGGAAACCATGGTAGCTCAGTTGTAGAACGTCGGAGTTGTAATGCAAGGTTCGCGGGTTCGGTAGCCGCCTAAGCCAGCACGGATCGGCTGGTTCGATGTGTCCTTAGGAAAGGCGCTTAGCTCCCATTTACTCTGCGTCATAACGCCAATAATGTGTTGAAAGTACTTTTAAATCCAACCAAACGACTAGATAGTTTCCCCTGGGAAAAGTCGCTAATGGATTATTTTCCCACCAAAATGCATGCTTCCTTATAAGCTATATATTGTGCCTGTACTACTTTATTTTCTTCTTCCCTGCAGACACTTTAACATAATTTACAAATTAATGACAATCCCAACTCTTTACTAATTTTGAAAATAACTTCTTGGATAATTCATGAACTTTTTAAAGAGTAATGGCCCATGCAAAGCGTATGATGCTATATGTCTTTCCAGGTGCGAACATTATAAACCTAGCAACCAAATTTGAAATTGATAAGGCAGACATCTCGTATTCGTTGTGAGTGATTTGTCGAAGACCAAAGTATATCACTTGACATCGTACATTTATCTGCTTTTCGGTTTCAAGAATACATGAAATATAAATCCTAGACTCGGCAGATTATAAATAACGCACATTTCTTTGACGATATCATCATGCCAGAATAGCAAACTTCTGCCAGAGTAAAAAAATTTTGCAACTTCTGAGAGATAAACTTTGTCCAAATAACATCCTCGCTGATGTCGATCGACTGGAAATTCTGAGTGGTGGACGACAAGCAGGCAACTATTCCCACGAAATCATCAATGAAGCAGCTGATATTTGTCAGCGTTTATATACCGGTGGCGTCATGGACAGCAGCGTCCATCGGGCACTGAAATTATCGACGATTACTACAGTGGTTGATCATTTAGATCGGCGATAACAAAATATTATGATTATACACAACGCCCAATGTGTACCTGAAAAGGTCAGGGTGATACATTCACGATTACCTGTTTATAGAGGGATCTACGGGGATGGATTCGGCGATGTTATTCGAGGTTTATTTAGAAGGATAGCCCCAAAAGCTATCCCGATTGCAAAATAATTAAGCATGAAAGCCATCGAAGTTGTTTGTGATAATGGTATTGGCACTGCTGGCGATGTTGCAGGTAAAGCATTCTCAGCAATCAGGGACAGATCCACGCGATTAGTACGCAGACCGCAAGCGGTCCGACCACAACCGATAAAATTGTCCCAGTACTAGCGTGATGCCAGCAAGTGTCAGTAAAATAGTAAGCCAAGCAGCAAATGAGCGGTTGAAATAATTAGCTGGTGGGCCATCTCTGACAAAACAAGCCGCAGCTGAGATGGAAATAAATATAACTGCAAACCTAATAGCGGGTAGTGGTATGGCTCATCGTCGCCGGTGATATTGACCGGTGTTAGAACATCGTTTTAGAAAGCAGCAAATATAATAAAGATGTTCAAGCGTGTGTCTGATTCCACAGTTGACATGGATGCACCAGTACTCAAGGATGAGTCGGTGCGTGATTATCAGTATTATTCTTATGAAGTACGAGAACCAAACCAGCGTGGACGAATCGAACTACAAGTTCAAGATACATCCAGGTATTTTCTACCCGCTAAGGCATTTATTGAAGTTCAGGGTAGACGTTTGAGAGTTAACAATAATCCATACGCTGCTAGTGACAAATGTGGATTTGTTAATAATGGTGTTTTGGCGTTATTTAAAAGTGCCATATATATGACTGATAGTGGAGAAATCGAAGTATGTCAAAACGACGACGATGTTCCTACGATGATACTCGGTCTTGCAAGATATTGCGACGATTATTCAAGGTCTGCTGGTCCATCAATGATGTTCTCAAAGGATATTACTGACCACCCTAACCATACACAGAATCACATAAGACGACAAAGAAACAACGCTGACAACGCTGACACCGACGTAGCCCCTGTAGTCCATGGCGACAATCCAGAATTTAACCTGGTATTTGCAGAACGAAGATCTCAAATCGATGCTCAAGGAAGATTCAGCTGTGTGATACCTCTGTCACATATCTTCGGATTCTGCAGACATGTTAGGAAAGTTATCTTTGGGGCCAAACACACGATCGAGTTAGTTCGAAAGTCCACTGACAACGATGTAATCTGGCGAGATAATGCTGCAGTTGCTTGTAAAGTAATACTAACAAAATATTAATGGTTTGTAATGGTAGACTAGCAGATCTTCCGTAAATATCTACTAAAACAATGAACATGAATTTTCATGCGCGATCAGTTACCGGAAAAACCAAACCGTGTTGAAACTGGTATCATCAATCTCGATGGCCGTTCTGGTCCAGGTACTCATTGGGTTGCATACGCTGTTGACCCACGTAGCGTTGTTTATTTCGATTCGTATGGATTGGCGCCACCAAAAGAATTTTTGCAATATAGTGGCTTAGCCGGTGACATACCAATCTGTTATTCAACATTACCAACCTAGGCAATAACGGATCCACCAATATGCGGTCCAGAAGTACTTGCTGTACTTGACGCCGTGTCAAGGTCATCAGCGCCACCTCGTAAAGTCGTGCATCAGTATACCGCCCGTCGTTTTAAACAGGTTAATGGTTTATAATGGTAGATATTTACGAAAGATCTGCTAAAGGCAAGCCCCAGGGTGACATTAATCTGTCAGCGTATGAAACACGAGATGAACTTGCTGGTCTTTTGCGTCTTGCCGGGATTGATCCGGATGACATATTTGTTTTTCAGGATCAGCATGGGCGGCTAAAGATTAGCAATATCAAATGGGTCGATATTATCAGGCGCGACCAACAATAACACCGTGGTATTTACTGGCGACGGGAGAATCAAAGACTCAGGAGTATCACTCACGATTTTGCACAGTGATCTCAGTAGACATGTTGCTAAACCCGGCGATACAATGACTGGTGAACTCAAAATGGCCAGAAATAGTATCGCTAAATTTGAAAGAACCAGGATCGGACGATGACTCTGCAACGAAGATATACGTGGACAGCAACGACGTCACGATAAGGACCTCGTTAACAACAATCAATGAAGGATTAGCCAATTTCAGATCTGAGATAATAGTCATGTAACCGCGTTTACGAGTATTCGTAGATATGGAACTAGAATCATCAATGATTTCTTTGGATGTCCAGCAGTCATTGACATTAGTCTCGCTGAAATTCGAACACGACTCGCCAACATCGAAGAAAAAGTCAAAGCGATTCACGATATTATGCTTCCGAATCCGCTGGTCGTATACACAGTGGCGTCTGGATCGGCAACGTGGTCACAACAAAACAACTCCATCAAACATACCGCTGTGCTCACCGGGGTGTACAGGCTCTCCGTGTTTAACGCCGCTAAATTTAGGATATTTGCGACATATCTATGGTGTCATTCCACCGACAGATTTTTCCGGAACCGTGTTGGTCGTGTTAAATCAAAATACCGAGGAAACATTCATCCTGGATCCAGAAGACAAAAGAAATAACCACAACGAAGTATTGGTGGTGCCTGGAATTCGTCGCGAAAACGCCGCAATTGGTAACTTAGTACCATTATATAACGCGATAATGAATCTCACGCATACATTCCGGTATAATCAAGCATGTGCGTGGAAGGTACGACTTTATTATAGTTGGCCTAACCTGAGAGAAAAATCATTTGGCGGATTAGACGCCAACAATTCGCTGGTATTTTTACATAAAACTAAGATGGAAGGGGGCCAGCCAGTCCCAGTCTGGGAAGTTGTTTGTTTTTCAATAGGATCATATCAGATTGAACAAATCAATGATGAACTTCAGCGTAGAATCAAATATATAACAGGAAAAGAATCAAAGATCGCTATCAAAGTACACGAACCAACGCTGAGCGCCGCCATTGAAATATCGACGCCGGATTACCCCGTCGACATATATAAGTCGTCGATCATAACCATGCTGAGATGGCCGCTGGGTACGACAATTTATGTTGGACCACCACAGGCGGCGCGATCTGATTATTTGACAGACAAACAAGCATCCAGAGAGGTAAGTTTTGATGATAGAGATGGAGCAAGGTCTGTAGGCAGACCGAAATATAGATTCCACGATCAATGGTTAACTTCTGGAGATCGTTCTTATAAACAATTACCGGAAGTGACAGGAAAACATACCATTCATAGTGAAGCAACAGCGTCAGAAACGCAATTAATAGAAGTGTATAAAAAAAGGGATTTCTAGGAAATCTCTGGCCGAAGAAATGGGGTATGAACATGAGTATGCGCAAAAATATCTAAGAAAAATACTTGAAAACTATATACTAGAATATCCAAATGATGATCTTAAAAAAGAAATCATTAGTGTGGTAGAACACATGAACATGGTGAATTTGATGCAGAATTCTTCCACAATTCTTTCTTAGAAACAGTAATTCAACTTGGCGATAAAATAATTAGAAGATGATGAGGATTTTACAAAAAGAAACCCCAAGATTTCTTGATTATGTTAAGACCACTGAAGAACAACTGCTACGTTCAAAATACCGGGTTTGGATTTTGATAAAATGCAGCGGGATCTCAATAACATAATTGACAAATATTTTTCAAAGAGACATGCCGAATGGGGGAAAATAAGAGGCCCTTCAGATATTCTCCGACACAACAACGATCCAACAGGTGGTGGTGGTCATGTATCGCCGGGAATAGTTAATATCACGTCGGCGATTATGTGACGCAGTCGACGGTAGCTATAACGCATCTGGACAAGCGCCCCAGGGCAGGGCCAAGCAGGGATATGTTCTTTACAGCTTTTCTCCAGAGATCCCACCGGGTCACTTGATTGTGTCAGTCGCCCGTTAATCTTGTTTATTTACCATGTCATAATCCTTTGCTGTCACGAATATTTTTCGTTTAACCGACCAGGACAGGTAATTTATTGGACACGCGTGGGGAAGAATTGTTTGTTAGCTTGTACGTGCGTGACAGACCGTGACGGCCCACGAGAAAAGCTTCGATCGGCCAATGACAAAAAGAACAAATAGCATATCATAGCATGTCGTTAATGGGGGGGGGGTTGGGGGGGTACCGTTGAGGTTGCTGTTCCTACTTGACGGATTCGGGAATCCTAGCAGATTCCGACACAGGTTTTTTTAACTGTCTCGCACGCGCATTTACAGCCGCTTGAGTTTCATATTGTCGAGATAGCTCTGATCGTATTTTCTCAATGGTGCTTGCTAGTAGAACAAATTTAGCTATCTCATGTTGTTCCTGTGAATCCGCCAATGACGATTCTATTTCGCGCTAGGGTAATTTGATAAATCTGTCCTCTTCCGCTAGTGTGTGTCTACCCTTTTCCCGTCACTGTTGTATCATCTCAAAATCGTCGTTGATTTTTTTCAACATCGAGTTGAACCGCGAGACCATCTTCTTGTAATTGCTCAGTCTCAGAGATAATCTCGTTAATACCTTCTTGGTTCATTATAACAATAAATACATTTCTTTAATAAAAGATTTTATCAAGACCAATTCGATAGCGTATTGCTGGATCGTGTAAACTGATTCCGATGAATCAATGCATGGTTTTCTGAACATATGTAAAGAAATTTTTGAACTTGTTTATGTCCATGTCACCGTGACGCCAAGTCTGATAAATATTTCGCAGCGTATGTGTGTCAACAACGTTAACAATAGCCAAAAAATTTCAGCTATCTCTGATCACTTTTGGGATCTGAGTGTACCGCTGTGTCACGTAAATGACATCTGTGGGGTTTTATGCCTGCCTCGTGAAAATATTATGGCTTGGATTGTTTGTTTGTCAAGCATGACATCATCGTAAACCATCAGATATCCCCGTCAAGATCCTCGACGACGGCGCATTATCGATGTCAGCAACAAACTCAATAACATCGTTGTTTTCCAAACCCGCTACCGATTCACCAAGTTCCTTAAGAACATCGTAGCTTCGTTGGTCATCTGCGGATGGCGCTACTAAATAAAGTTTGTCCCATTTGAACCTGATTATCAGGTTGAGCAACAACCGAGCTTTACCAGAACCTGACAGACCAGTTATAATAGCTCCAATGAAATTTGGTAACACTGGATAATGCCTGACCGGTGCTTGCTCGCGTATTGCTGAAAAGTCAATCACGTTCATATTGTACAAATATTGTATATTTGTAATCATGAGTTTATATTTTGTGTTCGATGCAAGACGATCACGGATACAACCGGGTTAAGCACAAGAATGAAGAAAAATCAAAGGCGAGCGCTCACAGCCAAGTGTGTAAAATGCGGCACCAAAAAAATATAAGTTTGTGAGCAGCAAAGCGAGCATTGCCAGCGGCACAGTCACTGGCGGTGATATCTCCGCGACACTTGGGAAATTACCAGGTACACCATGGGCGAAGTATCCGGGGGAAAACATCTTCCGGGATATAATTATTGTGGTCCTGGAACTCGACTTGATATTAGAGTCGACGACAAAAATCAACTAAATCCAGGCGAATTTCCGGTGAATGCGACTGATCAAGCGTGCCATACTCATGATGTCGCATACAAAAACAAAGATCTGAAACAATGACATATCCGGACGTCAAGTTGATTCACACGCTGAAGTCGATAAAAAAAAAAAGAAAACATACGAGAATCACTCGCGAACTGGTTGATAAGATTTGCGATTAGTGGTAGACTAGCCGTGGGTGGGCATTAGCTTCTCCCCCAAGCGTAGCTCCCCAAAGCCCCCCAGTTGGTAATTAAATACTGACAAGTGCATAATGGAGTCATGTATAATAGTCCAAAACTAAATTGGAGAGGCGTAGCAGCGACTAGCAAACTCGCCGATGCAGCAGGTGTCACTCGAGCTGCCTCCATAGATTGGTTGTCACGACAGGCAATATGGCAAATTTATCTACCACGTCCCAAAACGATTCAGCATGGGCGGTTTGATATCAGCACGCCCATCAAAGTTCATCAGGCAGATATCTGTACAGCGCCTATTGGAACCTCGACGATATCATTAAGAACCACTCGCTGTTGTATATCCGTTCCTGGAATGTCCACGCGTATATTTTGTCTAAGTGTATCCGGTAGACAATAACACAATAGAACTGGCAGTACTCGAAACTGTCGTCGGTGAAGCTCAAATAATCTACGCTGAAGTGAATCACTGACAATTTTCCTGGATGCAACTATCAGATCATTAGGTCGCCATGAGTTCCAGAAATCATACACCGGTGTCTCTGGAATTACAGTACTCATTATTTCTCACTGAATATTGTCAGGCTGTAATCTGTTTTGAGATATCAACTGTCGTAATGTTTCATCGCGTGATCCATGGTTATACATTATTTCTTCGTAGACGCTGACGCAATTTTTTAGCCAGTCATGTTGTAATTCTCCTTTAAACGGCGGAGTCTGTCCTTGATCTCCACACATCAAAATTGCAGTGTTTTTCGTCGTTAGGCAATTAATAACGTCTTCAATGTGTCCTTGGACACAGTGCATATTTCGTCCCAAATAATTATTCTTGGTATATATTTTTGTTACATACGCTCGTGTGTCCACGCATCACCTCGTCATCGGAAAAAAACTGTGATACGTGCACGATTTGACACCACCCTGTTTCATCTCTCTGGCAAGACGGTGAGTTGGTGTTAACACAATCATGTCTGAGATTTTAAATAATTCTATCGCACGAGTTGTTTTACCAGAACAACCAGGACCATTCAGATAGACTATGCTGTATATCGTGATTGGATTGTTTAAGCACGGAGACGATGATGGTTCTGATAATTTATCGTTTCGGTAATAAGCGCCGACTGGTTTAAGATCGGCTGATTCAGAATAATTACGTATTTGCTCACGCTTTAATCTCCAATTTCCCTGAGCGAGTCTCTGTCAGACCAGCACAGTCGTCGTGATGTAGCGTCTGTACAAGGCGGAGCTGCTTGATAAATGGTTTCACAAGATCCATTATTGATCGACTTATTTAAAGCAAATCCGTGGCCACACTAACAGCATCCGCTCGAAACCGGTCAATCATCCATAACAGATTTTTTGACGAATATGCGAGCATCGAAGATCTAAAATGAGTGATCTGCGGCAAATCACCATCGTAGTAGCTAACAACCGTGCCAATATGTGTACCGTCGCGTAAACACACACGCTGCCGCTAAACTAAAACACCTCGCGACGCCTTATCTGCTATCACAAAAATCTAGTTCTGCCGGATCCATGATTAATCTTGTACAGCGGCGTTTATTATGAGATGACCCACAGAACGTGAACTTTCCGATAACTTTTCTGCACATATCTTTATCATCGTGCGGTAGCCAAACAGTCCTCGCCAGCCTGTACGAAATTATCGCAGAAGTTACAGTCAGCGATGTAAGGATTTTGCCGTGCAAGATATATTGTATTGGAGCCCAGCCACATTGATTTTCTTACGCAGGTAGTGGGCCGTTTATTGCCACTCTGGTCATTTCGTGTGTTGGATGACCGAATCGTTCAAAATACGGTTGACATTCGCCGTATCCAAGAATACTAGCGGGTAAAAATCCACGCTGGCAACTGACACAAGATCATGACATATCGTCGAGAAATTCTTTTGGTGTTGGACGCCATTATTTTATTATTTTTTTTATTTATTTTTTTTTTTTTTGCGTTATATGAGTCACAACAAACGACGTGGTAAAACAGTTGTTGAGTAATTTTTCACGATCGCCGTCATACTTTACCGCAATTTCTGCAGATAAATGTGGGTCGTCACCGTTATATAGCCAGACAGATGCAGGGTCACTCGCACTCCTCAAAAATATCGCCGTCATAAAATCGTATTGTTCTTCCCAGCGGAAACTTCGTTACTGATTCAGTCCAGGCGTGTGAATTATGGTCTATAATCGCTATTGGGACGCCCTTACTACGATAATCACCGGAATTGTACGAAATTTCGTTTGTAATTGTTTTTACCATGATCGGAAACTTCAATGTTTTTTTTCTAAGACTGCTACGTCATTTATTTTAGCTCCGTCGATGAGAGAGTTTTCCCATTGTGTTATTTCTTTATTCTCGATTCTGTGAGTCCGTCTCCACGTCTCGAATTAATAAAATGTTCTCTGACCTGTTGGGCCACGCAGTTTAACGGGCCCGTTTTCATCGGCGCAAGAGCATTGATATCAGGATCGTTTAAACGGTATAGTGCATAAACCACCGCGGACACTGGATACGCGTTGTTGTAATATGGTTTGTCTATTCCAGTAAATGTGCCTGGTTTGGAGTTTATGTCCACTCTGGCGACGCTGTTATGTTGCTGTGATTCCTTAACAGGGTCGAGCTTATCACGGATAATGCAAGTTGGACCATCTTTGCTGACATGTCCGACAATAAATTTTATTCTAAAAATGTACTTGCTGTCATCCACAAAATTATTAATAATAGTCCCCGCTCGTTTGTCGTTCATGGTGGAGTCAACGAAATTACCATCGTCGACTATCTTGAACTTTGACCAGACATGGATAGCACCATCCTGCACAAACTTATTTTTGGCCATTTTGATAAATTCGTGTAATTGCAACTCAAGCGGCGGTCGTTTTTTGTCACCTGGAAATCTGTCAAAGTCAGATCTAGTTGTGTGTTGTGATTCAATTGCCGATGATCTTTTCCGTTCCTGTTCAGAAGTTTTGTCTCTGCGCTTCTCTGGTTCGATCTTTAATAATCTATCAATTTCACTCGCGGTTAATAATATTCATTTATTTTTTTTCCGTAAAATTTGTTGTGCATTTTTCAACCTTGAGAAAGCTGGTTTTATCCTGGTTAGACTGAAATACTCTTCCATCAGCTGCTTTGCAACGGTAGAATTAGCCTTTGCTATATAATTAGGAAAAGTAATGTTTCGAATTGGACTTTCTCCAAGTAATATAATATGGCTGGAGAAAAAATTAGTTGTCAATGGTTCATGATCGGATCAGTCACTCGTTGTGAAAAAAAAATTGTCGTGACTAGTAATGCGTCTATCCCATGGCCAGTGTTCGCCGTGGCATTACTGGCCACAACCATGTTTGAAATGCGGAATTGGGGTCAAGGGAAGAACACCATTATATGTATCTTGTGGCCGACGAAAATATCGTGCACTTAAACGATATTACGAGAAAATGAACGCTCCAGACGATATAAAAATAAAAGACGCCAAAGATTATCTCGAGAGATATTCCTCTGCTGATAAATAATGTTATATTAGAGAGGAAAAATAATACAGATGGAGCAAGCTGGAAAAAAAAATATTGATCTCCATGAATTTTGATGTCATCCAATATTTGTTAATTACTAAGCGAGCAGAACTGGTGTTTTACTATACTGTCGTCTGAAAAAAAAAAACAATCGGTAAAGTCAATAATGTAGGTTACCTCATGATAAGTGTTAGAACTCCTGGAGCTTCCAGGAAAAAGAGATATCTTGTTCACAGGTTTGTTTATGAATGCTTCTATGGTTTGATCAATGATAATCTCGTGATCGACCACATTGATTCTGATAAACAAAGTAATAATCTGAAAAGTCTTCAAGCAATCACACAGAGTGAAAATATCAAAGATGGAAAAACAGGGGAAAAAACACCACGACCAGTTAGATCAATAAACCTTGATACAGGCGAGATAAAGAAATTTAAATCAATAACAGCTGCTAAAAAATATTTTGATATTCATGGAAGCTCAATACAGTACGTAGCAAAAGGTATTTCTAAATCAGCTACATCGAAGCGACTTAACCACAAAATAAAATTTGAGTGTATCACACAACAAATATCTCTGCTACCGGGCCCACATGCAGGTCAGTCTATCAGTAATGTATATTTTGTACCGCAGTAAATTGCCGGGAATTCCAGTTCGACTCATAAGTTAGACATACCCGCTATCTTGTGTCAAGCCGCTAAAAATATCTGTGAAGAATTGATCGCTGACAATAGCACGCTGGGTGTTTGAGCCTGAGGCAAAAAATTATTACCTGTTGTGAAACTGGATTGCTCAGACACTTAATAAAATTCTCTGTATAATACTGATAAAATTATCTGTGAACACCACTGGTATCGTTGCTGTAAATTATTTCAATTATGTATTCGCTACCGTGACACGTTCGGCACAGACTGCCTGTATAGCGGATGACATGTACACAATTTCAAGTACGTGTACGCTGTTTGGTTAAAAATCGCGCAATGTACTGCCCAGTTAATTTTCCATTGAGGTCAGAATGGACCAGAGTGTGAGAAAATCACGCAGTGTGCACGTGATAGTAATTTTCCGTTACCTGTAACCGGTGCCAGTAATTTTCCACTTAGGTCAGCATGGACAGTAATCGAAGCAAGTAATTTTCCATTGTGGTCAGAATGGACTAGAGCATGAGAAAATCACGCTGCATACACGTTATAGTAATTTTCAGTGGACCTTAACCGGCGCCAGTAACTTTCCACTGAGGTCAGAATGGACCAGAGTGTGAGAAAATCACGCAGTGTACTCGTGATTGTAATTTTCCGTAGACAGTAACCGGAGCTCCAACCAGACTTACATACAAGCCTCGGATTGGCCTTTGGATAGTTAATGAGTCAACACTACTTGGATAAATTAGCATTTTTTAGCCTCAGATTCTGAAACGGAGCATTAAATGGGGGTCCACCATCCCACCTCCCAAAAGTCGGCCGTACTTTTGGGGGTTGCCCCCCCCCCTTCTGCTGCTCATGATCAATACATAAGTTGATTACACAGGTTTTGTTGTACAAATAGGAAGAATGACGTCAGCCTAACATTGGATCAGGTCTGTAACATGTTTGCTAGTGACCTTTAAACAAGGACGGAATAGCAATCTCTCCCAAGTGAAGCGGGGGTGGGGGTGGGGAAACGATAGTAAATTTGGATTAATCCCTCATTAAATAGGTCAGAGGCTATAACACACCTAAGTAATGAGGATATGAGAGCAAAGGCACCGACATATTCTTCTGTACATACAGGAGACCACTAAAATCAAAATTAAAAGTCCTACCGCAGTCATATATGTGTCTTTCTCCATCTCGTATCCTTGTATGATAACACTAAAAGTTGAAAATTAACTGTATCTGTATATTATTTTTTTTTCACACTAAAACACTTATATCCTTCCATGACAAAATATAGAGCCGTGAAATCAAACTGTCACTTTGGGACAATCCTTGCTGCTGTGTCTTGAATAAGTGTCAGCGATACTGCGCTGCAGAGCGTAAACAATAATGATTTGAATTATTTTATGCATATGGTGGATAAATCTTTTGTATGCTGCATTTTTAAAAGTTACTGACAATACATGTGCTATGCAGCCGACCTTGTGCTAATGATACTAGATTTTTCAAAAGATAGAAACAAAGATGAGAAAACTGAGATGGAAAGAAAGACAAAAATAATTAAAATAATATGTAATTGTATCTCTTTTGTTTCCGAGAATTTAAAAATGGAATGAATGCTTTTAAAGCTATTTAACCCAAAAATGCTTTTGTAAATAAACCAATTTCCTATTGAAATATTAACTGTGATGATACTAGTTGAAGGAAATTATCCTACTTAATAACTGAGAGCCACCTTGCTGTCTTGTATTGGATCATACGCACTCCGAAATAAAAGAAATATAAGTTCCGGCAACAGGAAACGGTAAAATATTTGCAAGCAAAATACACATTATTCATCAGATAACTGTTATGTGAAAGCATGAAGCAACATAGGAAGTGAGAAATCATCCAGTAAAAAGCTGTTCTCGTGCGAAATTTATGCAAGAAAGTAAATAAAACATTGGCTTATAAAAATGAGTGAAAAATACTACATGAAAGAAAGCGCCTTAAAAAGTCGGAAAGACTTATTAACCTATTTGTAACCAGAGCTTATGGACAAAGAGCAGCGTCAAACGAGTAACAAAGAAGGATATAGTGTTATTCATTGTTTGAGCGCAAAGTCCGATCTCGTAGCACAAAGATCTGAAACCCCACCCCCGCGAATGGTCAGTGGTGCAAACCTAACTGCCCCAGGTGCAGAATCTATAGAAAACAAATGGGGAATTTTGCTCAAAAATATTTTTATGGGTCAGAGGTTGAGTGTCCAAGATCATACACATGCATATGCAAAGTATTTATTGTTAAATAATTAAAGATGAACACTGCTTGAGACAAAAGTACAACCTGGCCTCTCCCATGCATTACTTTTGGCAACTAGCATAGATGCAAGGGAAAGAAAACTTTTGGCGACTAAATTTAATGCTGGTTTGCGCCCAGCCACTTTTCTCCAACTACAAAAAAGGGGAGGGACCCGGCTGCGCTGCTGGCGCTTGTAACAGGGCACAGAAAGTTCACTGCTACTCGTGCGCGAAACGGCCTGAAACGGCCTTGACGATTAGCACGCAAAATAGGTCGGAGCAAACCCTGTGGACTTCAGATTCACTGCGGCAGATTGGGCCTCGGCCACGTCGAAGTACTTCATGAACTCCAGCTCGGGCTTAGTGAAGAAAATATCCAGAAGATCCTTCATCGCAGGCTCCTGATTACGCAGAGATAGCGTGAATGGCACCGATTTGTTTTAACCTGTGCGCCGCGTTACCACAACATTTATGGCCGCCGAACCCACTCACTGCTACACTTTGTAGTTTTGCTCTCGGCAAGCAACATTTTCTGGGTATTGGTGACAATACAACAGCTCAGTCAGAGTACCGGTTAACCGTTCCTCAAGGTTTTGCGCACGGTGGGAGCATGCCTCACCCCGCCTCAGATGCGCGACATGTTTAACCAATAGTTGCTTCACTACACATATAAACTTCCGTTCTGGGTCATCTGCATCAGATTTAACCTCTGTAAAGAGCTCGGTTTCTTCATAAGGGCCAGTGACATCAGCCACGGTCAGCACATGCTTGTACAGAGCTTTCAGTAGCGACGACCAAATGACAGGCATCCTAAGCATGGCCCTTAACAAAATCATGTCCGTGGCAGACACCATTGAGTCCCATTATGTGGTTACGAAAATATACTTAAATAGTCATATAGTCAGAAACAACATTAGATTTGTCTCAACGCTACTTTCAGATATTATCGATAACGGCTTCGTTGTTAAAACAATTTCTGCGTACGACACCAAATACCCAGTTAATGTATTTGACCCAGAAATTAACGAAATGGACCACTCGAAATGAAAAAGGCAATGTTTGGATACAAGTGATTTTTCATAATAAAATATGGAAATTCGACATGAGTATGCGGCACTCCATTCTGCAACGCATCACATATTTTCGACTGTCGGGAAACCGGTTGATGAGTTACCCGATGATGAAATGGACAATTACGCAGGCGTAATATGTTCCCATTAAGCACTTATTGACCCTTACGTGTACTATCGACTTTTTGCCTACTGTGATTTACATCATTTAACGCCTTTTATTTTATTGTGATCTCTGAAAAGATTTTTCCCAGCCTTTCACATTGGCAGCTCTATACTTTAGACGATATTTCCTAATCACTGAGACCTATGTTTGATTTACCCGTGTTAATTGAAGACAGACCATTTAATCTTATTGCAAACACAAACCATGCCTGTAGACATCTTATGATGCTGCACTATTATAAGAGCCCTGAACGCTTATATTGATATCTCCCACTTGACAACCAAAGTCGACCACGCAGCTTTTAGCAACCGCGCCATCAAAGCAGACCCAAATGACCTGGTCTTGTTTTCCGATGCCACTGAAACCTTCAAAATTAGGGTATGGATGTATCTGCGCTCCTCAGCAATCCAGTCAACGCTGGAACCAAGCATGTCGCAGTTTTCAACGACAATTATGCACAATGCAAAGGTGGTATATCCGTGGAAAATATTAAACAATTTATTGACAATATTGATGCCTTGACTGTCTTAAAGACCCGCAATAAAATTAGTGGCTAGCTGATGATGAACAACAACTTCATAAACAAAACATGTACGTGACTCCGTTGACCCTCAGGATGCTGCCACATTGAAGTTTGCCACAAATCCGGTTACCTGACTTGCAATACATTGCTGTGGGCAGGTCATACGTACTAGCGTTCTTTCTTGGTTTGTTGCCCGCCTCACCAGATTGGAAACTTAGGTTTCCTGTAGCCGGCAACATTGAATTTGTCGGTAACTGCGGTCATATCTACAGGGTAACACTTTAAAGCTTTAAAAGCTTTAAAACTAACCTTGAGTCCATGTTTTGCGCTGGTGAAATCATACGGTGTGAGTGCCTCAATATCGATGCACAAGCGTCTGTATTCTCAGCCGCTCTGACAATCCTCGACATCCATAGTTAAAATCTGCATTGTACTTAGGTTAAATCAAAAAGCAAAGACATGAGGGAGCAACCAGGCATAGATAAGAAACATGAATCTGTCAACCCAGATATGGACAAAAAGTATTGGTGCATTATATTGATAAGGAATAGAAACAACTGGTGCAAAAGTAGCTGTGCCTCTTTGGAGTTGTCATGTACCGGTTCAGATTGTGGTAGAACGAGGAAAGTAGACATTGGACGTTGGTACTACACAAGCACCATAAGCCAACTCACGAGCATCTAGCATTGTGATTTCTCTGTCGGAATAAACAGTGAAAGTAATATTCCAGAAGACTCTCTGGCGCTACTTGTTTGTACAAATACAACGTGGTATTGAATTATACGACCTCGGCGATAACCTTTAATCCGTGTTTTGTATTGCCCTTTATCACTCGTCTGAACAGCAGACAAAATTGAGCGATATTTGAAAACGACTCTCTCATCCGCATCACTGTAATCGGCTAGAAAACCAACATTAGGTAAACCTGTAAACAGAGGGCATGTTATTTGAGGCTCTTGAAGAGCGTGTTGGCGGGCGTGCCGAAGACCTATTATTTGCAATACTAGATATACCATGCAGACTGAACAGTATATGATATAACAAACGTTTTACTAGTACACCACGGTGACAGCTAGAGAGGCCTGTCCACAGGGGAGATAACCCCAGTCCTTTCATATCGCTACTTACAGAGGAATTATACCCAAAAATCCAAGACACACAAGAATTTCAGCAGAGGTGAATAGCAGAGCACTCTATACACAAAATACAAGCACGCAGTAAACGCGATGGATGATGTAGATAACACACTGACCGCTGTGTCACTGGGCCCCACTCAGGTGGGAATTTAATCATCAATCGACAAGCACAGCAGCACCCTTTGCCACTACTTTTGTGATTACATCATTACGCTGTGGACTGATTTCTGTATCCATGAAAGCTAAAAGTACGATGAAATCCGCATCTTGGCTGAAACAAAGCTCAACACAACTGCAGAACACATATGGACGGTGCTACGCGATAACTTCATCTCCGAGGAAGAGGTGAAGCTTATCCTCGATAACCATGGACAATTAAATATGGTCTGCGAGACAAGCACTTCAGTTGGAATCACTGAAGTGGCAAAGAACGAACTTATAGACCGCGGAAAAGCCTAAGCTTTCAAAGAGATCAAGGACATACTCGCTGTACATTTATCATAAGCTTGACGTTGTTCGTCTAAACGACAAAAGAACAAAAAAAAGAAAAAATAAACACTCGGGAACGACAAAGCACGCTTAACTTGACAACTCAAGACTATTCCAAGTGCACCACCAATACGATGCAGCTATACTACGCTTTACAAATGGGAATTGTGCTTTTAACAAGTATTTTATTTATTTGTAAACTCCTAATTCGAGCCGAACTCATACGGTGGGGGTCTCAGCCGACCTAACAACCTGTTTTTTTTTCCTTACGTCTTATAAGGCTAGCAGTAGTTACTACTGGGCCCCCAACCGACTTACCTATGGCCCCAAGCAGTCTGACAGTCGTTCCAATGGGGCTGTTCAACCGGCTCCCCAAGCGACTGATCCTTGGTTGGGTCAGAACACCCTTTGTTATTTATTCCATAACTATGATTAATCGTGATCAATCGTGGTCTTGGGAAATTAAGCCTTTTTTAAACTCGCCAAAGATAATAATTTAGCTGATGTAGGAAGGTTGTGTCTTCAGTCGTTTCAGAAGAGACAATCACTAATCCAAACCGGGTAGTAAGTCGGTAATGACGGTCGCTTGTGCTCCAACTTGCACATTTGACATGTCAACCCATAAATGATTAACTTTATAAAGGATTCTATCGCTAACTTTATATCTTTTCAGTTATTTTAATAATTTCATATAATGCAAAACTGTCTTTCTATTTGTGATAAAGACTGTATCTTCATTGTTGTGGAATGACATGGCTTTTTTCCTTGATAGGGTTACGCGTGAAAGGCGTTATATGCAGGTTTTACGACTATGATGGCACATGGGTTAAGTGTTTGTGCCTCATTTGAATTAGAGTTTCCATTCCTTTATCCTATTAACGTAATCAATGTAACATGTCCCATGAATGACAGAGACACATCATCTACTAAATTAAAGAATTGATGAAGATAACTGCTCCAAATATCATTCTCAGTTTATCTCACTGCTCCTCGTGAGAAAAGTTCAGAAGACATGAAATTGCACCGCTAAATTCGAATTTCTAAACGCTTTTATAAAAAGATTTTTGTTCAAGTTTTCTGTAAATAGTATAATTCCTGTGGATTGTGGCTTCGTTTATAATAGGACTAGTTATTTCAGTAGAAATAATAATAAACAGAATGATCTAATCTGCCACAGGTAATTACATTTGCTGACATTTTGTAAACTATTTGATCATATATATCTGACTACAGAATATGTTCGATTCAGCAACGTATCACCGCGGGTTTATCATTATTGTCAAGGAGGTACGCGGAAATAACTTCATGGAGAAGCGAACGGCGTTTATTCAGGTTTCTTCAGCAAACATTAATTACCATGTCTGAAAAGCAATGTTGTTTCTATTTATTTGTTCTATGTCTCAAGTGCTCGGGCGGAGGTTGTTTCTTTTGTTTTGTTGGGGTGTTTTATTGGGTGTTTTTTTGGGGGGGGATGTTTTGTTTGGGGTTTTTTTGTTTTGTTTTGTTTTTTTTTTTTTTGTTTTGTTTTGTTTTGTTTTGTTTTGTTTTGGGGGTGGGGGGTTGCTGCAGCCATAATTTCTATAGGCACACATAATCAAACGTCGAATGGCATAATGGGAAAGGATGCGTTTCACGCATGTGAAACTATAGGAATGAAAAATTATGAAAATTATTTCGCCAGTAAGTTTCTATATTTCCCACTTAAGTATATAACAAATAGTCCCTATCCATGACGTGATATAGACTACACTCTCTAAAGTCAATACGAATTCGTAAGACACCACAGTACTTTCATATTGTTCTCATCATACAGGACACTGGCATAGACAGCGAACTGTTATTATACATACATGAGTTGATGTTAAGCACAACCAAACCAGTTGCAAATACCATTACTTCTTTTAATGTGTACATTTTGAGGATAATTTTGTATAGGTTTCGAGTACTTGAATTTTAGCTTAGATGATACAGTGTAAACTTCACCAATGTTGATTGTTAGTAGTGAGTATACAAAACTAATGTTTAAGACTTAGAACGAATTACCGTGTACTCAACACAATCACATACTAATGGCTAGAAAACATCTAGCGATTTCTCTCTCTCTCTCTCTCTCTCTCTCTCTCTCTCTCTCTCTCCAGTGCTCCAAGTTCATGGCAGCTAAGACTAATGGCCGAACATCGCAGATTCAATTCCAAATGTTACCAGATTCTCAGGTAAAGATATTTGGGACACACGCTAGCGTTTGATACACTACATCAGAGTGCCGCTAAATATTGCCATCTCTACCGTCACCCAGAAATAGACTGGCTCCTGTCTCACAAGAAATAATCAGTGTTGTTGGACTTAACAGCCGAATGCCTATTATTGGCAACGACTTCGCTCACATATCAATCTAGATGCATTCGGTATACTTGCCTGGGAACCTCAAATCTGTCTATATATTGGGGGATGGGAGGAAAAGATTGGTATGCAAAGGGGATTGTCATGGTCAGGATTACTTAAATGACTTGTTGATCTTTCTTTGCATTTGTTACAAATCATCAAGTTTAAAGGTCAACCCAGTACTTGATGTCTGATGGAGATGGTATCAAAACACATCTAACCATCTCAGAATTTTTTTAATCTATTTCAGCTCCCTAAAATTATTTTTGGACATATTTATTGGATACATTAGTTTCCAATATATTACTAAGTTCGAGTGAGAGAGAACTATACGAGCTTCTCATTTGAATGATAGATACTCAGGGAAGTATATGAATTAGCTTTCGACGTTGGATATTTGACGTTAATAAGGAAACTGTCCAATGCAGATTTAATCTACTGTCCAAGATTTAGTTATAAATGTCTACTCTTTCAAAGACCTACTTTTAGTCAAGCGCAAGCTTGTAGAACTGTTTCTTACACATCTATTAGTTGCAAAATTGATGATGGGTGACACAAGTGAAAGCGAAAAACATACATTTTAATTCAACATTCAGATTACGAAAGGGTATAATAAAATATTAAGAAGTTAAAAAAGAAAAGAAACATGATATACCATGCACATGTTAACACACAAACGCAACTGAGAATACACTGCGCCACATATTAACAAACAAACGAAGTGACTGAGAACGCATAACTTCCATAGATGGGACGCCAGTCAACCATATGATAACATACAAAAGCGATGGAGGAAACATTATCAGCTACTCCCCACACCCACATATCAATGGGATGTCAGTCCATCACAAGTAAAAGCGACCGAAAACACACACGTGACTCTCCATGGATGGGATGCCATTCCACCATCTGGTAGTAGACAAAAAGGACTTGGAACATAACTAACCCTGGATAGGACACCAGTCCACCACTGTGTAACACATAAAAAAAAAAGACTTGGAACACAACGCTGTATGAGACACCAGTGGATCATTGGGTAATACCAAAGGCAACAAAAAGCACATCTCTCCCTACAGATGGAATGCTATTCCATCGATATTTAAAACACTACTAGCCACTCGGTAATGGCCTTTTAAGGAGTCGCTTGTCTAAAAAAGATAGGAAAACAAATATAACCGAAAGGACTCTTGTCTTGCTGTACATGGTAAATCTGAAGAAAATTCCGCAGTTTGACTCTTTAGGCACGAACGTGACGAAGGTTATCTACGTAAGCTTGACCCTTTAGGCACGTTCATGAAGAGGGTTATTTAAAGACGTTTGATAAGAAAATCTGACAGTATTGTAATAATACTAAGCTGCGATTCTTCAACAGGTAAACATTTAGTCTTCTGGTAATTTAATTTATGACAAATTACTTTAAATTATTTTTAACGAGAAATGCAACATTACTTTTCATCGAAGTTCGGATAGACACACACACACACACACACACATATAGTATATAGGCAGTAGCAGAGAGCAGTATATATATATATATATATATATATATATATATAGGCATATATATAGAGTATATATATATATATATATATATATATATAATTTTAAGCAGTCGTTTTCAAACTGAAACTGAATAACACCACCACTACACCAAGGAATACGGGAATATCATTAAATATATTTTTCTCTTTCTTTCTTTCTTTCAAGTTCTTATTGGACACTTTTTGCGTATGCTTTCTTTCAAACAGAAAAGTAAATATCACGTTTTTTGTAGTATGAACTTATTGTGCCAGAAAAGGTTTGCTTTTTGAATAACATTTATTGAATAAAAACAATTTATTTAGGCCAACGTCTATTTGCTATTATTCACAGAATAAAAGAAACTGGAAAAGTTTGCTTACAAAATCTTCAGTATTAATGGTTCACCAATAGTAAACCGAAATCGCTTTTCTAAAGCATGTTAAAGACAACAGTAAGAACAGATCTTAATATTCAATGGCAACTTCTGTCGATATTTATTTTCGTTTAATCGACATTTATTTATTTATTTATTTTACTGGTTGGCGCTCAGAATATTTTATTTAAAGGTTGACCTTGTGCACATATGTAATACGAAGATGAAGTAAACTTGAAACAAAATTTATAAGGCTATTTTAATTTGAGAACACTAAAAACGTCTTCATGTTAAATTTGGAGCGAACTCCATATCAATCTACCCAACCCTTTATCCATCTATCTCTATATCCGAGTGTCTTTTTCGATCTAGTTTATTATGACACAGTAAAAATCTTCAAAGCATGATGAAAATTTCCAAAATAAGTACCATTTTCGACGTGATACATAAAATCTGGTAGTGTATTGTTTTTAATGCATAATCTAGTATGTCGATGAAACTGATATAAATTTAAGCTTTAGAATGCAGTGGCAGTTTGCAGGCACACTAATGCACAGACAAATGAGACATGTGGCTAAACCGATAATTAGTAATTACAGTAATCATCATTTTAGAATAATTGCTCTTGACTACAATATCTGCTGGTCTAATGCAGATAGAAGAAAGAGAGAATATCCTGAATTAATATTTTGGGAAAGGAAATTAATTTTTAAATTCCACCTACGTTTTTGTGGTTCTGTGCCGTTTTATGTTTTCTTTTTCAAACCATTGCTTGTGATCTTTTCTGTATGAAACATTGTGGAGAATCGTTAAAACAGATCGCTTTTATCGCATCTTATCTATCCATATATTCATTTGTCTATATGTACTTCTGTTCATTCAAAGGCGTGTGTTGAAAATGTAAATTTTCAATGCATTCCTATCTTTCTTATTACCATGGAAACCCCGATCCACAGCATTGCAGCCCTAATTAAGACTATATTAGAAAAATGTTAAAGTTTATTAGAAGAACGCTGTATCCGTGCTGTCTGCTTTTAAAGCATTATGGAAAGGTTGGATCGCATTTGAAAATAATGAAATGTATTCACTTTCATTACAGCACAAGATGGTGATTATTTTCATATTTGCCTTACTTTTGGGCGTGGCTTTTGGGTAAGACAACTGCACACTGATCAACTATTTCCTTGTAATAGTAGCTTTTCATACAGACAAAGTCTTTCTAAACGTTGAAACATCTCATAATCGGTATTATTTTTGTTGGTTTGGGGAGGGGGACTGAACTTTATTGTACCGTGTGGAAATACATGAAACACGAACCATAAAGTTGACACAGCAAGCTTGTGCCTCTTTTGATTTACCCTGTATGTATTGGGCATTATCTATGAAAAATGAATCATCGCCACAACTATATCATGTTGTGTCGAACTAAAATAGAAATGAAATATAGTGTACATAACTAGAAGAAAACTACTATGGATCTGCGAAGTAACAGAAAGCTTTAAATAATGCTCTGATCCTGAAGTATTAACTTGAACTATATTTACTTAAATTCTAGCACAAGTTTGAGTGATTTGTCACTCAGAGTTTTAGATAATTTCTGAAAAGGATGATATAATAAGTTATGAAATTATATTCTGTGTGTGTGTGTGTGTGTGTGTGTGTGTGAAAGAAACTTACGTATGTGCTTTGGTTTTGTTTTTTGTTTGTTTAAATGATTTTGATTGATATACGACTAAACTCTTTAAGATTATTGTTAAAATCCTGGACATACCGTCAATCAACGTTCTTTTTTTATCTAACTTTTCATGTAAAATCGACGGCCTCATACAGGCAGCATTGTCGTTTTGATGTGCTTACATGGTTTGTTTTTTTTTATTCTCGCCCGTGTTACAGGAAACGAACACCGTAAATCTATCACAGAATTCACAACCTGCTGCGTAGTTAACTCTATGAACTGTTTTAGACTGACCATCTGCTATTCTTTTGTTTACGAACAAAACAAAGCGCAATATTCTCTGTGTTAAACAAGTGTCACGGGTTTGAAATAAAGTTAAAAGACTCTTGCTGATTGATGTCAAATGTATTGCATGACTTGATACGCAATATTGATGCGAAAACCAGATTAGTTTTCATCACAGCACGAAGTGACGTCTTTATTATATTTTGACTGACTGGCAAAAACGGGGTACACGTTTTAGACATAAAATATGTAATGACTAATTAAAAGAAGAAATTTCAGTAAGACTTACGAACTTACATGTTAGCATTGAAAGGATAGGCTAAGACTGTGTTCTTTGAAAACATGCATGTTCTTTTTTACAAGTGTTCTTTAAATATATATATGTTCATTTTGACAAATGTTCTTTAACTACATATATGTTCTTTTTGATAAGCGTTCAAATATGTGATTGATATTCATACGACAATCAATAGAAATTTAAAAGTTTAAAAAATTTTAACATAAATTTGCCGTCTTCTATATTTTATTCGGAAAGAAACAATAGCTTTTTGAAGAAAGTTCACAAATTATTACATTAAGTGCAGTGAACTCTAAGAGACAGTTACGACTTCTGCTTCCAGAAAAAAAGAAAACTGGTTTCTGTCGATAGCACTCGTATTTTATTTGTTGATATTCTCTTAACTTTCACCAAAACTGCTCCAACCTAATTAATCAAGGCATAGTAAATAAAGAAATATGTTTATTTTTTGTGGCGCTCAATAGAACGGGCACGTGACTCAGTACAACACATCTCCATGACGTAACGTGATATCAGTCTACATGCACATTACGTCTCTTGATGTATGTCAGTTGTGTTCGCCCACTTATTTTGTCATCGACATCAAAGTTGGTTACTTATTCCTTATTCCTTGTTCCCTACTGAATAAGGAATAAGTAACCATTTACCGGTTCAATAAGAAATTAGTAACCAGTTACTTATTCCCGATTAAAAACATTTCACACCCAGTTGGTTACTTATTCCTTATTCACATCGAATTGGTTACTTACTCCTTATTCAAGAGGCTTAGCTTGGGGAGGGCGGGGGGGGGGGACATTTGTCCCCGGGCGCCATGTGGCAGGGGCGCCAAAATGAGGAAAATACAACTATTCGTTATCTCAGATGCACTCGAAGGTGGCGCCAAGTTTATGTTTTGTCCCCGGGTGCTAAGCACCCTCGCTACGCCACTGCCTTATTCACACCCATCAAGTGTTTTCATCTGAACCCCTTTTTGACAGTTTCTAGCTACGGATCTTCTCCAACCGAAGGAAACGTTTGCAGAAAATTCGTCGAGCCATTTTCAAGAACTAGGTAAATAAATAAACAAGAGCTATAAGAAAGCTCACAAGAAGAGTACCTCATAAGTCCACACATGGATCGACCGCTCCTTTGACTTGGACCCATCCTTCAAATTTTATCTCTAACGATATTTCGACCAACAGAAGAAGTCTTGTCGACATTACTCGAGTGGAATCAAAGAAACAGGAGTGTTGTTATCGGTACCGGCTATTTGTAGCAGGAGGTGGATAGTGGACCGATTCCATGAAAAATCTGCACTAACTGAACTCCTACTATGAGAGATTTCAACACTTCCTTGACAGTTTCTGGTTAGGGACTCGCTCCAACAGTAGGAAACGTTTACAAAATATTCGTTGAGCCGATTGAGATAAATATGTGCAACATATATGGAAGAGAAAACAAAGTCCGTAAGCAGATCACCTTTTCAGTCTATATATGGACCGTACAGTTCATACAAAAAAAAAAAAAAGGTCTTAACATGGATCGTTCTTTGATATTTTAAAGTTAGGGCAATACTTGAACCGAAAAGAAGTAGAGACCGAGTTCGTCGAGAGAAACAAATCAGACAAATAGGAGGGTACTTATACATTCCGGCAATATTAATCCAGTACAGTGTGGATCGATAATATCCAGACTGTGCAATACGCGAATCACTTCTTAGAGAATTTTGATTGCAACCCCTGTTTGATACATCCTAGGAAGAAATATGTTATTACAATAACAATAGTTTTGGAAAAACTGTGTCCGGCCGATTTTGAGAAACGGGGGGTTAAATATATGAGGAAGGGTGCGGAGGGAGATGGGTATGGCACAGGCCGTAATGAGAATAGCTCTTACATTTATATCCAATGAGTGAATGTAATAAACCAAGGGTACGTGCTATTTGTATTTACATCTTAGTTTATTCTTTTCCTAGATTTTAACGTTTAATTATTTCTTTATGGGGACTCGGTTTTGAGAAGATATTTCTCAAACCGAATGATGGGTAAAAATTATAAGAACAGACATTATAAAGTAGAGTATTCACGAGACTTTATGATAGCATGGATTAATTTCGTAAAATAGACCCTTCCCAATTTCTTAACATAATTTATCAGTATCTTTTTAGAGATACGACTATAGTATTTTGAGATACCAATATTTTGTACTAACTTAACCACAACTACCATGAATTTAATTTCAACGGCTCTCAGAAATTTTCTCGTAAGGGATCTTTTGCAGCAGTAGGAAGAGTGTAAAGAAAGTTCGTCTAGCCGATTTCGAAAAATAGGGGGCTCAATATACGTTGGGCACAACAAAGCTCACAAGGAGATTACCTCATTAGTCCATATGTGGACCCTACAGTTCACCCCAAAAATGATTTTGACACGGATGGTTCTTTGACAGTTTGTACGTAGAGATATATTTGACTCCCAAAAGAAATATTGACGAAGTTCGTCCAGAGCAATCGGAGAAATAGGAGGACCTTTAGGAGTACCGGCACTATTTAAAGCGTTGCTATCTTTGGATAGTTTGTAGCCAGAAATGGCGATGCGTGAACCCATACTTCGAGAATTTTTATTTTAACACCTGTTTCACAGTTCCCAATTAGGGATCAGTTACAACAGTATCCAAAATTAATATAAAAAAATTCGCCGACCCAATTTCGATAAATTGGGCGCTAAATATATGGCGGGGGGTACAACATATGTGGTAAGAGGTTTAAATCTTACGTATACACATGGGCCCAAACATCTCATCTTTAAAGATCTTTGACTTAGACCGTTGTCTGAGATTTTGTCTTTTAGAATATTTTCGAGGCACGAAAGATGTCTTGACAAATTTTGTTGAGAGGAATCAGCAATATAAAGGGCACCTTATGTGTACCGGGTATGAAAAAACACGTATAATGTGGATCGATTCTAGGAATATTTTGTACCCACTGAACACCTACGTAGAGGATTATGATTTCAACGTTTCTTGGATAGTTTATAGTTTGAGATCTGTTCCAACATTAGGAAACGTTTAAGGAAAGTTTGTTGAACCGATCTTTTGAAATAAGGAGCTCAATACATGGTAGGTATAACAAAGCCCACAAAGAAATTACCTCTTTAGGACATAAAGATGCTATCCACCCTTAAAATGATTTTGTTTTCTTCATGGATCATTTTTTGATATTTTTGACCTAAGTATTTGTTCAACCCCGCAAGAAGTATTGAGGAAGTTTATAGAGCAACTTGAGGTTATTATGGAAAGTGGCAGTATTAAACCGTTACTGTTTAACCCTCCATCTCCGAAATTCTTTTCAGTCGGTGGTCGAGCTGTGTTTTCAGATTAATAGCTTCTCAATGAGAGGGCAAGGTGGATCTTTAATTGTTCGGCGAGGCCGTTCGTTTTTAGAGAAAACCACCCACCTCCAACTTATCGCGGGCGACAGCACCAAGGTTGAAGTAGATGTCATTGTTTTTCTTTCCCGTTACCGTCCCAGATATGACACGATTTTTGTAACGATTGCTGGCGGCCTCGTTCAGGGTTAAAACCACGGAGCCGTCTATCCGTTGCCTTCGCAGTTATGCGTGTTTTCGGCCGACGACTATGACGCAGAATGGCCCATACATTTCGAAAACTAATCGAGTCCCCCCTCCCCCTGACGAGGGTGAAAGTGCGATTTTCCTACCAGAATCGCAGGGGAACTGGCCTGAGCTCGCTGCTGAACTAAGCGCTGTGGTTATAGGGATACTTGCGCTCTCCACGCACCCCCAGCCCCCTCGGATGAGACACCTTTAGCTGCAGCGAAGCGCGATTATTCCCTGCTGGTCGCGGATAGGCTACCGGTGATCGCGATGGCCCACTGCTCATTGTGTATCAGGACCGCGGCATTGAACCGTCCATAGCCGGAACTGCTATTCACTGACCCCGTGTTGGCGAAGGTGCTCTTGCATCAGCAGCTTATACACCTTGCCGATGTCGTCGTCACGGCTGCGTGGCCCCTCTGCCATATCTTTCTTGGGCGATCAAAGTTCTAATTGTGGAGGCGAAATACGGTCAAAACGGTCAAGGCGCCGGTTACCTGTGCGCTAACGTTAACGCCCTCGGACCTGACGGCATCCAAAGTGTACATGTTGTTTTCACCCGGTACCCATAAGGTGCTCATTATTTCGATAATTAATCTCGACGAAATTCATCAAGGCTTCTTTTATGGTTGAACATATCCTCGATGTACAATCTCATAGAAGGGACAATGCAAACATTCTTTAAGAGGGGTTGCTAGGTATCAAATGTAGAAGATGCAATTTCTCTTATGGCCTGTGTTATACATCCAATATGTCTCGTCCCCTATTTCTCGAAATGGGATCGACGAATTTTTTTCTAACTGTTGCTTATATTGCAAAAGATCACTGAGTAGGAATTGTCAAACAAAGGTTGACGCATTGCAAAGATTTGGGCCATACAGTGCTAGCTTGATATTGTCAATAGCTATAAGGACTATCCACAGGTAACTGTGTCAGGATAAAACTAATGATAACACCCTGCCCAATTAACACAAGGTAGCCAACTTTTTCAGGTCACAATCTGATCCCTCGATGACTCCGTTCTAATTTTTCTGTACTATCTGCGCACTTGGTAACTCATAACTTACACCATCCCAAAGAAGACATTCCACACCTTTCCCCATATACCATTTAAGTACCCTACTGATTTTGAATGACCACTTTTACGCAAAGTTTATCCGTTAATTGCGATAAGATCGTGGTTGCTTCAATTATTGAGTATTTCATTGAGTGAGGGTTTTTCCAAATATCGGAATCAATCGCTATATCTCGGCCCCACCCGGAAAATATGCAATCGGAACACATTCGGTCCTTTCCGTAAAATCGTGTATTTTATGCAAACGTTTAAGGGTCATAACCTCTACGATGCATGTGCAATATAGTAAATGAACAGATTAGTTGAAAATATGTACGAAATTTATATTCCAAAACTTATCCTGAAGAAAAAAAATTAATCTGAATTTTAATTTTAACTGTTCTTATTTGTGGGTATTCATTGTTTATATGCAAAATCACAAATAGTCCAATTCACTCCGAAGTAGACCGGAAATATAGAGGTGGATATTTTGTGAAAGTGTACAAGACACGAAGCAATGGATAAACTTTGCGAGAGATATAATTGATCCATTATTAGACAATATCTCTCAGTGTCACACGAAAGTTTGATTAAACAATAGTATGTTGAAAAAGCAGATTTGTCTTCTGATGTTACATTTTAGCTCCAGGTTTTCTCCATATTTATTTTTCTTTAAGTACGAATGTAAAATTGCTGTATCTGAAATGTGCTTAATTTCCTTTTTAGTCAAAATTCGCATGGTCTGACCCTTGACCAAGTTCTTGATCTAGTCGTGGCCGATCTGGACAAGAACCATGATGGCGTTATAACGCAAGCTGAGCTGAATCAGGAGCTGGTAGCCAGATGGGAGCATGATGGTAAATTCTTGATCATTTGATTGACTGATTTACCAATTGATTAATTGTTTTTAAATGGAATATCAGCATACGAAATAATATATAATGCTCAGGCAATGGAAGCAAAGTGCATTTCAAAGATATATCACGGAATTCGACCTTGGCTGGTGTAGGCGGGATTCAAGTCCGCTACTCGCCGATTTTTAATTCGGCAAAATAACCATTGAGATACTGCAGCTTTCTAAAATTCTTGATCAAGCAAAATGATTTACAAAAGTAATGATGTATTGAAATTTTTATTACACCACTAATTAATTTTCTTATATTTCCTTTTTTCTTCATTTATAGTGAGATTCGGGTCATTAAATACAAGTTTGCCCCGTCAAAGATATTCTACGTTTGTTGAGTAGTAAATCGAGCATCATTGATCGAATATGCGAATTCAGCCGAAAAACAATTTTATGAAATACAATGGAACTTTTAAAACTTTGATGTATAGCTGATCCATTTTTTATACTGTTATTTTTTTAGTTTTCCATAGTTTCGTGTTCTTTGGGATCGCAGGCAGCAGAATGCCTACAGCTGGGACTACGTATTTTTATCGAGTTACGTCAAATATTTAACTGATTACGCTTGTCTTATCGACGACGCGTTGCTGACGTTGCATTTGAAAAATATAGCTTAGTTGTTAGTGGTCGTGACTTTTCCAGCACAGACCTAATTGGATTTTTTTATCCCCCTTTTTTTTTTTTTTTTTTTTTTTTTGGAAGAAAAATCGGGGTTGTGTAATCCTGGCCTTTGGACGTGAGTGCTTGAACGAGTGCGTCATACACGTTCCAAAACGAGATCTTTAAGCCTTGCCATATGATTGAGGATGATCTATAAATGTGTACAAAGGTTTTGGTTGAGGTTGGGAGTCATGGACACTTTTACCTCGATATAAAATTGTATATCAAATATCCAGTGATTTTAGGCGCTTCGATTGTCGCCGCGTAAATCCTCCTATAACGCTTGATATAGACACTTGAAACCTTGGGATATGGATGAGGTTGGTCTGTAAATATGCACAACAGACTTAGCATTGTGATATTTCCCAGGGGGTTTGGGATGTGGTCTTTGGGTCATAACTCAGAAAATATTAATATCCCCATCTTATTACTATGTATAATTGTATGTACTTACTAGACATAAATAGCCGAATTCAGATAGCCAACCGATATTGTTGCCTACATCTATCCTTACTGGCCTTCAGAGACAATAATTAAGGGGGTGAGTCAAAACTCAGTACGATAAACGAGTTGTTTTCTGTCTAGGCTTTGATCATGCTTGCTAATTAATATCTATAAGTTTATTGGTTACAGGGTCTCGAGGACAAATCTGGGGATAAATTACTTACATTATTTATATTAACTACATTATCAGTTGATTGGCTTATAAACTACTTGCATCTGCATTCGTGCTTTTCGCGCCCTCCTCTTCCTCCTCCTCATCATCATCATTCTTCTCTTACATCTCTTTATTAGACAATTCATTTTTTAAACAAAGAAATTTTTACATGTGACTTCTTTGTAGATAAACAAAAATAGGAATTTACAAACTTGCACAGTTTTATCAAGCTAGGGAACACAAATTAATACAAGAAAATTGTAATTCTCTCTAGTTATGTATTCTGCAGGTGACAATTGCTTAGCTCGACACGAGTTCGAGAAACAATGGGTTGCCACTTACCACGACCATCCCAACACCGTCAATGAATTCTTCAACCGTCTCGATCTGAACCGGGACGGTTGTCTGGACAGCTCTGATATCAACGTCCACTCTATCGCTCTGGACACTAACAGTAAGTATTTCTTGTTATAGTAAAACATCAATAATCCTGCTAGAATTGAGAATTGATACTGACTTGAGTTTTTCTTCGTCCAGCTGTCAAAAATTGCTCATTTCATATACCACTCTGTAGGGTTTCTTTGTAAAAACAAAAAAAAAACAAAAATAAAATAAAAAATAAATAAAATTATCAAACTTGGTACATGTCCTTACAGTACATCGCTCTCTGATGATTTCGTGATCTGGACTGTACTAGAAGTATTAGCACAATAAAGAAGTGAACCAGCAACTAAGTATACCGAAATGTGTTCATGCACATCAGTCACAAAGGCAATTCTTGACAACTATTGACGTGACTATATAGGTGCGAGGAAATAACGTGTTGAATTGTTCACAGATTATATAACGTCAAGAAGGTCTCTATATATGAAGTCATTTTATAGTTGATTCTTCTGCTAAATTGATTTAGTTTTTTGCCAAAGGTTAAATTATTAATGTCAGTGTACCATCTTTGTGATAAATTAAAAGGAATTAGTCACCTACATTGAAAGATGTACAGAAATTGTTTGACCATATATAAGTCCTGTTTTTAAGTACGTTATATATGAAAATGCAATGATATCAGAGGTAATGATCATAAATAATACTAAAGTATCGAGTTAAATAAAAGCTCCGAGATTGAAAGTAGGCACCTCGCATAGCCCTTGAGATCTTGAGCGAAATTTATAGAGGCGAACGTTTGAATTTCATGAGGGTTTCCAAAGCAACAACTGCCAAGTTACTAATATATTCACTTCCTATGGCACTTTTTGAACCAAAGTTTTAAAGAAGTTTCACCCATTTGAGTTTCCCGACTAAGATAAAAAAAAAAAAATATACGCATGATTATGATCAAAATCTATGAATGGACACGGTATCATCGTTCATTTTGCACACCTATGTATACAAACAACAAACTTTATTACATTTGACCAAGGTATATATATATATATATATTGAGCCTCCACGCAAAAAAGAGGGATTTTAGTATAATGTTGACTCTGTTACGGTAGGCTCGTACAAATGTAACAGAAGAAAAGAGTGAAGTCAACAAGCTTTGTATATTTTAACATAATTTATTTCCCTAGAAAACAATGTAAAAATTGGAAAATAGGACTTACGGTTTGTGATTATAATCCAAAATTTAATCCTAAGAATGAAAAAATACAAGTCCTATCACTAAATAGTTCTATTAGAATTCAGGTTCGAATCTCGACGACATACAAATATGGAAGGTGATGACGTCAGATGTGGTCCATGTACGAATATCAACAATTCCTCACTTGAATCACCGTTTTTGTTTCCGAATAATTCCAGAATAAATTTCCATGAATATCTTTCAGAACTTTTTATAAGAAAGTCAACTTGTTGAGTTTCCAGGAGAATAAATTATTAAATCGAAAAAAACAAATGAAAAACAAACAATCTGGCAACAAATAAAAAAAACCCACCTTGTTCCTTCAAGATGTTAAAACGACTCTGACAGAAAAATATTAAGAATGCGTATTTAAACCCCAAAAACATCATTTCAAGTCTCGCAAGATTGGTCATGTGGTCTCTTACTACAAGAAATCTATCACGTACCCCAGTGTAGCCCCACTTAAGAACCAATAACAAAGAAACGTTGTTTACACATGGTGATCACGCAAACAAAGTATGGTCTTGATACTGATCAATCATTTTAATTGCCTGTTTACGAACTTCCCATCCCAAGACGAACTAGGTTAACTAAAAATAATTCTCATGTAACACGTTTTGCGCCTTAGATAAACAACATTTACTAAAAGAAAATATCGAATTACTGAAAAAGAATTTCGAATCCTTTCAATAATCATTACAATAAAATGTAATGAAACAAAAATAAAATAAAAAAGAATTTCAAAACTAACACACAAGCAATTTAATTACATATACGTAACAACTCGATAAAAAAGTATTCATTTATCTTCTACCCAGGTGATGGTGTAGTTACAATTGCAGAGTTCCGGACATTTATGCATCACGTAAGTAAACCAGTCTAGGTATCTGAAATTTGCTTTATATGGTATTCAGAAAGAAAATGAGTAACGGCTCAAAGCCTATGTTGAGAAATATTGCTGTCGTTTGTAATTTGGATACATTGTTACACGGTTACCATCCCATTTAGCCGAAGCAAACCTTATTTTGTAGTTAATTATTTCAGAATCAGAGTAGGAATGTATGGCAAAAAGAGATCTGTATCGTCTCCGATGTCGAGACACAATAGATATCACGATACAAATGTTAGATTACAATGCTTATCACGAATGATAATTTATGCTAATTTATATATCAATAGTACATATTACCCTTGATCTTGCCATCATAATTCACTAACATAATAGCTTTTATTCTACAGCCATTTGAATAGTTTCAGCTCCAGTACTGCTCATGGTATCAAAAGAAAACTTTAGAAATGACACAAAGGGGGCAAAAAGAACAATTTTCCAAATCCAATATCTCTGTCTTCTTTTAAGTATCAAATATAACTCCTGTTGTGCATCCTGTGCACGACGATACAGATATGGTAATCGCCTTATACAAAAATAAGATAAAACATTTTTTTTAACTACACAAACCGGTATTTCAGATATGTAATGCTGTATAGTCACAGCTTTATGACAATGCAATATGTTCTTGTGCTTGTTCTGTCATTCATGAACCTTACTGATGCCACCATCATCACCATTCCCACTAACACCATCACACTTAAACTGATATTTTCGAGAAAAGATGAAGTATCTGAAACGGTTGTGTATTCTTACTAGTTGCTAAAATTGCTCAAACTCGGAATAAGAAAGTAATTTGGGATTTAAGAAATATTTCTATGTTTCCAATTTTCATTGTTTCTGTTTTCCAAGAATATTTACTCTCAATTTCATTAGTAATCCTTATATAGGTAGATTATTTCATGGAGACATGGAGTTAAACTGAATAAATTTTTTTCAGAGCCAATGTTCGTGTTCAGTGTTTCATAAACAAAATTATAAAAAATGTCGTGTATATTAAATTCTTTCTTTGATTGACGACTGCTCAGCAGATTTACAAGTCTATTCAAACACGGAAACTATTAATTCCTTATTTGCAAGTTATGATTTTGTTCTCTTTGTTATTTATGAGTTGTTCCCGTTTCAGAGTTCGTTGTTTCAGAAATAAAATCGTAGTGAGAAAGAAAGTATAAAATGGGGACTTTTCAACGTGTGTCGTTATATCGGAAGTTTTGTTGTGTCCAAGTTTGCAATAATACAGGATGGTAGTACCAAACAAATCTAAAATCAGTACTTGATAGAAATTAATGTGAAAAAGACTACACTGAAATACTAACTGAAATACTAACTCGCTGAATAAGTTAGCTTATTAAAACAGTCAACACGTACAATTACAGTAACGCCCAATTTATCAGATTGTTATGTTGTTCTGTCTGCAGATACATCCTGATGGTCACCACGGTCACGGTGGCTAAGCACCTCTAACTTGACGATGTGAATGGAAACTGAACAGAAATAAACCATGAAAGCTGCAATTCATAAATACTTTATCCTGTATTATGATGTCTGTTTAATCTGCTGCTATGTTATTGTCGTTGATGTTGTTGTTCAGGGTGTAGATAATGATTTACTTTTAATGCACATCAAATATGGAATCATCAACTTGCTATTAATTCTCTCTCTCTCTCTCTCTCTCTCTCTCTCTCTCTCTCTCTCTCTCTCTACACACACACACACACACAACTTCTTGCTAAACGCGACTTTCAATATATTAACCTGGATGTAATTTCAATGGTTAAGTTTTACGATTATGTTCAAAGTAGTCAAGTGGCGACACTTTACAATATGATCAACTTCAACTAGTTAAACCCAAATGCCATTCTGGTCACTCTATATTTAAAAGCAATAATTTTCATTTATATTTTAGCCATTGTCTATGTTGTGCCGTTTTACACTGCCCTGTTCTTATTTGTTGTTGCTTTTTAATTGTTTCCTTTGCTTGTTGTTGTTGTAAATGAATGAAGATGTTTGGTGGAACTCGTTTATGGAAATTTTACAGTGCTTTTCAAAAGTAATCTGACAAAATGCATTCTGGCATTGTTATATTTTGAATTCTGGAGCTTGGACAAGTGGAGGTGCAGTGATCACTATATAAATCGAGTTTTTTATGTTTCTTTATTTTTGTAGGGAGTAGGCTATATACTGTCAACACCTTTGGCAACACCTTCTGCCACCAGACAAATACTAAATATATCTCTGGTACAAAGTTTGAATCCTAGTAATCAAAGTGTCGGTCTTGAATTGGTGAAGTAAAACCAACAGTCATGGGTTCGATTCTCGGCAGGATAGTGTAATTGATAACAAAGGATGTGCGCAAAACAAATGTACAAGCTCTAGAATAGCAAGGACATTCCATGGTTCACATGGACCTGTGTGACTCCTTGTAATAATCATTGGCATGCTTTGCAACAATTTTAACTGCTTAATAAGTAAACTAGAGAGGTAGGTAGATATAGAGAGAGTACTGGAAAATGTCCACATCACCAAAACTTGATGGGGAAAAAAATCGCAGGTGTATACATTTTGTAGTGACTGTTTACTTAGATGAAAATTAATTACCGGGTCAAAATGCGTGTGTGTGCCACAAACGCTTAAATATACCAGCGACTTTATTGCATCATTTTTGGTGTTGTGTGCATCGTCGAGAGTGTATAAGAGTTGGTGCGTGCAAGCAAGGCAATGGGTTGTGTAACCCGTGGGCCCAGGTTCGAAACTCCGTATGGCACGAATTTAAAAAAAAACAAACTCTTACCTGTAGAATAATATTATTTTTTTCGTATTTGAAAATTATTTTAATATTTCAAGCATTCTCCTGTGGATGTAGACTTTGCTTGGTGTTTACTTCATATCACACAGCAAATAACAGGCCTTACAGTTGTAGGGTTTAATGCCATTTTTCAGCACATCATAGGCTATACATTGCGGCCAGTATAACTGGTGGAGGAAGAACCCTGAAAACCCCCAAAAAGAACCACCGACCCATGAGAAGCTACTGGCAAGTTTTCTCACGTACCCACGCTAGCCGAGCCTGAGACTCGAACCCACGCAGACAGAGGTGAGATGGCAGTGATCCGGAACAGTTAGCCCTTTAGACTATTCGGCCACTCGGGGCCCCGAACAAGCTTTATACATTTCAATGGTCATACCAAAGACTTACAAAAATGGTACTAACAGCTGCCTCGCTTGTCGCTCAGCATTAAGAGGTTAGTGTTAGGACTTGTCGGCCTGGTGTCAGGATAATGTGACTGGGTGGGACATCATGCTTCACGTCTGCGGCATGATGCCCCAGTGCTAGACATCATTTAAACTGCCACAATGCAGACATCATAGCGATATGACTGAAATTTTTTAAAGCTACGTTAAAAATCCAAATCTCTCTCTCTCACACACACACACACACACACACACACACACACACACACACACACACACATTTAAATGAATCATATAGTTCGTGTTGGTCCAGGGAAATCGTATTTGCTAAACAAACAGTGACAAACAAATGTAAAAAACGTGCGAAACCAGTCCAAGCGCTTTCGAACTCTATCGTTTCTTTTTTCAAAGAACCAAGCTATATAAGACAATTACACAAACGAAACAAGAACCAAACACAAAAAGGTAATTAGCTCACAGAAGCTACATTATATATGGTTGTGGAATTTTACGAAAACGATGCAAGAAAGAGAAGAATAAAATTTACAGGTTTCTACAACTCTAATCCTTAATATGCGTCATAAGTCAGAACGTCCAGTTTTCGACTTCTTTCTTACTATGGAAAGCCCCATAAATGCAAAATTGTGAAAGATACGTTGAAAAGTTTCTTTTAATATAAATTTTTAAAAATATATATATTTTGATATTTACTTATTTCAATAAATTTAAAAATGTGAGGTATCTATTGAAATAAGACTATTTTAAACAATCAAAATACTGAAAAATATATTGACTGTTTCCTTACTGATATAAACTAAGATGAACACCATAATCGATCAACGTGCTCCAAAACAAGTTAGAAAATGATTAATGCCACCTTAAATATAAGCTACGTCTATGAAAGAACTGAGACGATTGAATTAGCAAACGTTAAACAGAATCGTAACGAAAACATGTAGAGATTAATTTAACATCATTTAAATCAGAATTGGTTCTACGGCTTTAGCAATCGAGATTTCTGTGATTTTTAATGGCATTGAAACATATTTATAATTATCAGTGGAAAAATTCGACAATTTGGTTCAGTGAAGGCTCAGTGTGTGTGTGTGTGTGTGTGTGTGTGTCTGTGTGTGTGTGTGTGTGATCTGGATTTTTAACGTAGCTTTAACAATTTTCAGTCATATCGCTACGATGTCTGCAGTGTGGAAGTTTATAGTGATGTCTAGCACTGGGACATCATGCCGCAGACATGTAGCATGATGTCCCACCCAGTCACATTATCCTGACACCAGGCCGACCAGTCCTAACACTAACCTCTTAATGCTGAGAGCCAAGCGAGGCAGCTGAAAGTACCATTTTTGTAAGTCTTTGGTATGACTCGGCCGGGGATCGAACCCACGACCTCCCGCATCCGAAGTGAAGGTTCAGTTATAATTAACTATCGGGCTTATGAAACGAACCACACAGAATGGAGATCAAGTTGAGTATAAAATGTATTTTCCTCTCTAAACAAAGCCTCTTAATGTATTAAATAGAGGCGAAAGGGACAGTGTCATTGAAAGTTTATTCGACATTTTACATGCATAATCTGAGCAGGAAATAAACAAAAGTACAAAATGGATGATATACATAACTTCATTTTTGAATCTTCTTAAAGACAGGTGTCAGAAGATGCTCTAATCTAGATTTATTTGAATGTGTTTAAAAAAAAAAACGGCCTGTATAAAACTGAAAAATTAAAATAGATTTTTGTTTGGTGTTAAATAGACCAAGTGATCATGTTGGTAGACCATGAAATTACATTTTAGTTATACACACTCCCCGGTTTAAACTATGCCAGGTACAAATTCAGGATGCTATAAAAATGAAAATGAATTTGATATATCTATATATGTGTATGAAACATTGGAAGGGGAAGAAAGCTGGTGTGCTTCTGAGAAGCTATATCAATCATATTGGACTTACTAAAATAAATAGAAAAATGCATATAACATGCTAATTATATTCAGTATGGTGACCTTATGTTGCACCAGCTGTGCATTTCAGAAAATTCATTTGTCTCACCTATGTTTTAACTTGTTCCAAAATTTCAGACTCTTGTCTAGATCCCGTGAGATGTATGCAGTTTAATCAATTAAAAAACAAAAGAAATAATATACAATACATTCATTTCTTCCGGAATGGAAAGGAAATTACTGGAATTCAGACTTTATTCTCAAAGCAGAGAACACATGTTCATCAACATCATCATCAATCCCTTAACCCAAGAGGTCGTTGGGGCGCCACAGTTGACTTTACAACCAATTCTCTCCATCTTTCCCCTTACTTTAAATGCACGTGTTAACGCAGGTTTTGTTGGTATCGGGTGACTACCGCCTTAACGTGTGTTATGTACGTGATGAATCGGACTTTTACCAGGTTGTGCGACAGTTAAAAGCCTCTGGTCGTTGTCCTCAGAATAAATGTGTTATTTATTGGGTTTCTTTGCTGCTGCTTTTTACAAACATTATGTAAGTTTCATTTAATATTTTCGATTTTTACACAACAAAACTGGAAAGGGTTTTTTGCTGTAATCAATGTGACTACTGGATTTCTGATTTCAAGGACATGTGAGCTGCAAAACGTTTGCTAGTCATGTGACTAGCAATACAATGATGAGTACCGTGTAATAAATATTTCGTCAACGCTGTTGTTTCATCTTGTTTATCATGAAATACACAACTAATGTTATACACGCATTGTCTGAGAAGACCATTTATATTTCTATTGATTTCATGCAGGCAGGGCTTGGTGTAAGTTTGTTTGCTAGCTCTCCTAAAAAGCGGCGACAATATGCAGACACATCGCGGTGTCGGCAAATTCCATTTTTGAAGTAGGCAATGCGCTCTGACCAGATACCAACATAAATGCAAATATATCTACAATGGGGTGGTATCATATAAAACTCGGACTAAGACCTCTCCTTAATTAGCAAACAGCTGCATAAATTCTAAATTGCGAGAATAAACCATTTTTTGCAAACTGTCAACAGATATTAGTTTCGCACCTTTTCTGACTTGCTTTCTCTGCTGCTTTTTACACAGTGTTAAGCACTATTTAAACTCATTATGAGATAGGTCCTGTTTGGAATTCGGTTTGGCTGGTATATCATAAAAGAAACTGTTTTCAAGTTGATATTCTTTCAAAAGTATAAGCAAGATATTTAGGTTTAACTTTACTTGATATATTCTTAAGTTGGTTCACGTATAATACTGTTCCCATTGTATTGTTGAATTGGACTGAGGTATTTCACTTCTCGTGCTACTTTTCATTTATTGTGCTGAAAATGAACAATAACCCACAATAGTATTAAAGCATCATATAAAGTAGCACCTGTCAAAAGTACAGTGAATATGCACTCGTATTTTACTTCATCGTTAGAAAGTTTCCAAACACCATTAAGAGTAGATTGTCGTGTTTCTTATTGGGAGATGTTGTTGTTTAAATCCAGCTAGCGGAACATTCTTCTTTCAATCTTCATTAAAGTTTTCCATTGTCTTAGATCTATTGTTATTCAACTCTGTAGTTTTACCATAATATTCAGCTCTAATTTTGTTACCCATCAGTTTCATTAGAATAAAATATTTTAATAGATTTTTTTTGGCTTCCTCAAAATACTACAAGGTTAATCATTACTCGTCCAACAATTATTACTGTTGTGGTCATTTTCTTATATTTAAGAGTACCAAATAATGATACTGCTGCCAAATTTTATTTGAATGAGAACATCACCTGCATCACTAATATCTTCAAATGCAGTCATAGGAGTGTGTATTAATTCCAAAAATATATTGCTTATCTCTAATCCGATATAAAAGTGATGTTATCAACAGATTCTATATATTAGCTGATGCGAAATCTAGACAAAACTGGTTGTTTTATTACAAGTTAACATATCTGAGATTTAATTAATAACAGTAACCTATTTTCCACTTGATGTAACCTGTTTTCAGCAAAGTGGATGGAGAATAGTCAAATCTATAAAGATCAGCCATTGACTCGGGAATAGTTCAGACCTCAAAATATCCATCCAACCCCTCGTTTCTGATTATTCTTTATGTCCTTTATCCCTTAGATATCATTACTTCCTTCTAAGTTTGTATGTCTTATTGTCTCACTTGTACGTATGTATAATATGGACACTCCTGGCTCGTTACCATGTAATAATCTTAAAGTATTAACATGCCTATGTTATAAAACTCCTTTTCATATTTATTTATTTTTATCTTTCAATTTCCTCATTCTAAGAAAAATGAAATATTATTTATAACCATTTCCTGATCAGTTAAGATTTGAATGTCTTTATATATTTTTATTAGTTTGGTTTTAATTGTTCAATCTATCACGTTTAATTTACTTCAAGGTTGACTGCATATGTCTATATATTTATATCAATATGTAGCGCTTCATCGTTTTGTCTATTTCACCAATTCTACATCGAACCACACAGAAATTATTGACCACATCTCGATGAACATATTATATCGTACTTGTTCTAGATTGTTCAACCACAACATTTACTTTTTCAAATTCATTATATGCAACATGTTTTACCGCTTCAGGTTAACACTAAAATCTGCATTAGATACATCATAAATTTTTTCCACTGAACTAATGGTACATTCATTTATAATTTTGTTGTTTTCGTTGCCTTGGGTTATATAAAAATTGTTTTGGGTTATCTTGATAAATCATCATCCTGCAGCCATGACGGTGTATTGGCATTACCAGTTCTCTTGATGTTCAAGTTAGTACTTTTTGAGCTAAAATTATTCTTTTTATCTCTTTATTTTTTTATTTATTTATTTATTTATTTTTTGGTTCATTATTGAAATCTTTCTGTACTTGTTCTAGTTGAGATTGGAAAGTGATCTTCTAGTAATTCATTTATGTCTCTACTCACTATGTCACTTTCTAAAGCATTTACATCAGCAATTATCATCTGCTCGACATTTCCATTGTATAAATTGCCTGACGTTAGTTTTATCATCTGTTCTCCCCATTATTGTTAGCAAATATTGAATAACAGTATAAAAAGTATGGACTCAATTTCTTAACTGTTCCTGTCTATCTTATATCTTGTTAAATTGGAAAATTTAGACCGACGTGAATTCTGGAAGTAAATTAAACAAAATAATACCACGCCTTCCAATAGGCTGCCAATCTGCTTTGATGGGAACCATAGCCAAAATAACATATGCGATATGTGGAAAAATCATTTTGAAGCCTTACTCAATAGTGCTAAAAACGATTCTAATCAGGAATATGTTTTTTCAGCATTCAAGGCCCCTTCCAGTCGTATTTAACTAATCACATTATCTGAGATCCAATGTGCCATATCTAAACAAAGAATGAGTAAATATACAGAATTATATTTTAAATGTAGAACATATAAAATTTTCAGATAGTAGACTTCATGTCCTTTTGATGATTTTATTTAATTGTACGTTTGTACATAACTTTTTACCAGATGATTTAACTAAAGTTTCAATGATCCCGCTACTAAAAAGTAAAATTGGTAACCTTACGAGCAAAACTAGTTATAGAGCTAAAGCTCTTATGACAATCATTTTTAAAAAGTTTGAATGTATTATACTACAACGATTTGACGTCACAATCACTGATAATGCCTCAATACCTTTAAGGAAACTGTCAGCTATTCTATAGAACATGGCAGACCTGTGTTTGCGTGCTTTTAGACACTAGTGAGGCATTCGATAGGGTCAATCATTGGACAAAGTTGATTGATACTCAAATACTCGTCTACATAGTTCATACTTTATGTAACTGGTATGCGAAATTTGTACTAAGTGCGTTGTTGAAGTGTAGTATCCAGCTCCTTCTAAGTAACCAGTGGGGTAGGGCAGGGATTTGTTCTTTCCGATTTGTTATTTAATATATACATAGATGAGTTAAATCCTAAACTGGGTCAGTGTCATGTGGGGTTACCTTTGACACCAAATGTGACATTTCTGTACAATTTTTGTTTTGCTGATGATTTGTCATTGATAAGTCCTTCTATCGCAGGTTTAAGGAAATTACTAAAGATGTGTAAACAACAATACGTATTTGAGAATCACATCATTTATAATACACACAAATAGGTATTTATGGTCAGCTTCTTTCAAATTACCATCTTCTCCCCGTGTACGTCTTAACGGCTATGGCCTTACAAATGTCAACAGTTATACGTATTTGGGTCATATTCTAAACTCCAATCGGTCAGATGATGAAGATATCAGACATGATAGATTTCTGTGTAGTCAAAGAAACATGCTTCTCAATAAAGTTAGATATTGTTCTATGAATATCAAAATTAAATTATTGAATCTTATTGTTGCACAATGTATTGCGCTCCTCTGTGTACAAACTTTAGTGAATGTATGAAAAGAAAATTCGTTTTCTATTGAGCCTTCCAAGATGGAAAAGTGCCTCTAACATGTTTGTCAACTACAACATACTCAGTTTTAAATAAATAATGAGAAATTATCAGTTTTGAAGAAGTAATGAGAAAGTATCTTTTCTCAATGATGACAAGAATACCTAATAGTAAGAACTGTATTTTGAAATCTCTGTGGACTTGTGACATTCGTTAATATTCTAGTATTATAGATAGATGGAACAAATTACTCTTTAAATGTCTTACATAATTCATTCTTAACAATGCTAGACAAAGTCCATTGCTGTAGATGTGTCTGTATATTAGTACATAAGATATCTATGATTTTTTATGTTTATGTTTTATTTTATATCATATTTTAATTTAGATGTAAGTACTGTACAGTCTGTAATAAAGAATTATTATCTTATTTTGTTCTTATCAATAGATTTTCGAATTTACATTTTACTAGCATTTTCAAGACTACTATCCTTAACAACAGGAATTTTTATAACCTGTTCCCTCCAATTTCTTAATATCGTTTAAACTAATTATCATCCACTGTTTTCCTTATGAGTTTCAAATAACTTTTGTACATTTGCTATATCCAGAGTTTTAATGAATCTCCAATAATAATAATAATAATAATAATAATAATACGGTTATTATCAAGATTTTAATCATTGCTAACAGACTGATTTAGTTCGCCTGCTTTTGCATCCGTTTTCAATGTATTTTATGTATAAAATTGAATATGTTAATGTTTCTATTTGCTTGACATGCATGTCTTAACTTCAGTTCCCAAAAGAACTGCTTCCCCGACATCTATCACATTCAGAAAACCCGTTATTTTCCAAAGACTTAAAGCTTTACGCTGCTTGGTACTACTATCTATGTATTGTGCTTCCTCTATAGTCTCCGGAGGATAGATGTACTTCTAGTAAATCATCTTCGGAGAAGATGTGTACTTCTGGTACATCGTCACTGAAGGTAGGGTGTGTCTTTGATGCACAATTTATTTCAATGTCATCTTGTTTTCAGCTGGTTTATAGATGCTAAACAACTAATCATATCCATTCCATTTCACGAATGCGTACATTTTACCTTTCATTATTTTGATGTTCCAAAATCTGTTCAGCTTTGTATGTGAGATTTTGTTATATTTGTATAAGCAATTGCACCGTCGGGCAGAAAAGATGTCTTACATATTTTGTCAGCCATTGAAAATAGTATTAAAAAAACACCCTGAAATATATATCGCTTATAAATAATGGTCTTTAGGCATTATCAACAAGAAAAACTATTATCAACATACAACAGGTGCTTTTATTTTCAGCGAATTACGTTTTTCTTAATCCTTTCAAACGTATTAATGATCTTCAATTTATGTCAAATATGGTCGTTTGATTTGTTGATTCAAATACAACAATTTCATACATTCAGTCACCATTGCTTGTTTTAAAAATAACTTTGATCTCCATAAAGTTATATCTATCTTTGTTGAAACGTTCTACACTGATATTAAAAAAAATTATGAGAACTTAAAGTTGTACTGTGAATTTTGCTGAATACAAATGCATGAATTTTCCCAGATCTAATACGTAAGGTATTCCTTCCTAAATCTACTGTTTTAACCGTCTTGATGTCAGCCCTTCTTCTGGTTTCATTCTGAGTTAAATAATTCCACATTCTAGTCTTTAAATATATTTTCTTTATCCTCATCAAATTATTCTTTCAAGATTTCTCTCTTTGAAGAATTCTTTAAAAGCATCGTGAATGTTATTTTTTTTTCTCCATTTTTTTCTTTTTAAAACCTAAGCGTATTTAGAAAAAAAAAATATTCTTGTCAAGTTGTACTTGTATCCGTCATTGTATTTTTAGTATGCTTGTATGTCACCAATGTCTGACTGTTATGTGTCATCGACCAGCATAACCCCTTTTGTAAGGATGTATTTTCCTTGCCTGCTTATTTAATGTGTAAATATATTGTGTGGTTAAGTAATATTTTAATTCAGAGTAGTTTATTTCTTTGTTTATGTTTAATTTCTTTCCGCAACTGACTGGTTTGTGTATTAAAAACTGGACCCGGGATCACTGTAGAGATATCTTAAATAATGTTCTTTATCATCTCTGATGGAAATGTGCTCCTTTGGCTCATCATTAAAAACGGAATATAAATATGTAGATAATTCGTTATGCTTAATAATTTGTATATATGCATTATCAATAACCAACGGTATATCCATCTTCAACAGATACTGTTGTTGCCAACAATTTTTAAAATTTCGATCGTTTTGAAGGTATGAATGAATTCAGTTTTATGCGAAATGTGCCATTCCTGTGGTTGATTTTAAAACAGCTGCTTTGTATCCTAAGTCACTATGTATTGCTTTTAAATTTAACTTTGTTCTCCATAAATTCTACAACTTGTTTCGCAGAATCATTATATATTGATCTTGAAGTTTCTTCTAGATCTTGAAGCTATACTGTAAATTGAACCCAAATATAAATTATGTCTATTCACAACAAACACCTAAATTACTCCTTCCTCAAACTGTAGCTTTACCACATCTTGCCGTCGGGTTGATTATTCTTATGTTTTCATCAGTGAATGTGATGTGTAAATCAGCATGTATTCTAATGTAGTGTTGTATATCCTTTATATTGTTTCAAATCAAAATATTTTTTTCTTGTATGTATTTTTGTAATACAACTGCAATCAAACTTTTATTCCATCCAAACTGGTAAACAAATTCCTATTATCTCGTGATACCGACAGTATTGATTTCATGTTATACTCTTTAAATATTTCAATAATCTTTATGAAAATCATTTAATTCAATAAGCTGTAATTTTGTGCCATTGTTTGTTTTAAAAAATTCAAACTATTGTTATGCCAGACACTCCGTGTTCGTATGTCAAAGGGAAAATTTTCACAGGCTTGTCTTCGTGACCTGCGTATAACAATTTATATTACAGTCCGGTGACCTGGGATATTTTATTGTCAAAAAGAATATATGAGCGAGTCTGCGTATCAATAAATACTATAGAAAAGGGACTTACGGATATTTCTGTTATTAGAAAAATATATCAATGGTCCCAACAAAATTTTTTCTAGGGATACGTTATTTAAAATTTGAAAAACAAATCTTATTAGTTAAATGGGTAATTTTGTAAGGCAGTACTACTTTATTCAGTGATTGAGCGACATGACGGTTGTTTTAAATGTATAAGTGGTCCAGAAGTGTTACTGTAAAGCGATAACAGATCTATAATTCGGAAAATATGCGTAGTCCAGCTCACTCAATTTATATACCTTTAGAAGACAAGCAAATAAGCAGACAGGCACATACATACATACATACATACATACATACATACATACATACATACGGTATTTTTTAAGATGTGTTGATAATATCGATTAAACGATGACAAGAAGGGCTCACTATTGCATGAAGAGAACCATAACAGGTACTAAACTACGTTTGAATGCCTGAATGTATAAAACATGTATTTCTTCGCAAAGGGTGGATAAACATCGTCCTAACCTGACGAAAACTAGAGCAGAACAGCGCTGAATGATGTTCTCGTTCTTCTTTCAGCAATAACATACGGAAAAAGGAACTGTTCAGCTATCAGGTTTTCACTAAACTATGACCGACACATATTTCGCCAATAAATATATGTTACACTTTCCTCAGTCCTTAGCCACGTATTTTATCTGTAAGAACTCATTCTCGTTCTCTTTCCCATCTCCATTTTACAGATAACGAGACCCAGACAAGATAAGAGGGTTACGAGAAATTTCATAGCGGTGGCAGTCGGTGCTGACGGCTCCCTCTTTCCATAAGGAACATGGAGATGAAAATGCGAACGACTTCCGTTGTGCTCCTTGTTGCATGTCTGGTTCTGACACAGGGGTAAGACTTCAAATAGTTACGGAAGGGAGTTAAGGAAAATTTAAATTCTGAGTATATGACTGAATTTGCACAACAGGTCGAAAGATGATACCTTATCTGTATGAATAATACAAGGGAGAATCCGAAACATGCGAGAGATTACAAATGATGTCAGCTTGATACAGGTCGTAATCCGAGAAAATCAGTCCACTTTTAAAGTTAAACACATGTTGTGTCTTTCGTTGCCCTTAATTAGAGGTTAATTTTGAATGTGGGTTAAATTAGGACACAGTCCACATATAAATTAGAACCTCTATTCATATTCTGACTCAATATTGATGAATCAAGCTTTAGTCAATTTTTTGCAAACGCATGAAAAGACCCATTTTCAATTTACTTAGTTCCACGCATGCCCGGAATAATGGCCTATTAATCTGCAATTTCTTAAAGTTCATTTTCAGCCACCAGACACTAGTAACCATAGGAAACTGACGTTATAAAACAAAAAATATGCAGAAATGATTTTTGTTCTCAGAGAGTGAGATTGTATATATGTTGATATGTTTAGTTCAAAACTAAAAACTACATCTGTGTCATGGTTGTTTTCGCTGTTTTGGGTTTAAAGCCATTTTTAACGCAAGATGGGCAATACATTGCGGCTAGTATATGTGGTGGAGAATGAACCCGGGAAAAACCCGGTAAGAACCATCGACCCATGGAGAAGTTACTAGCAAGCTTTCTCACGTACCCACATTGACCGATCCCGAGATTCTAACTCATGAGGACAGTGGTGAGATGACAGTAATCGGTACAGGCGAGTGCCTTAGACTACTGGGCCATTGTATTTCATTTAATATTATGGATAGTACGTCAGCATTCAACAACTTATTTCGTATTATGTGCTTTCTCTTTTTAAGACTGTATCGAAACACTTGCCCTGGTTTCATTTTACAAATTCTTTAAATGTACCCTCAAATTAATAATTTAGATTATGTCGCTTATTTCTGTCTATGATGAAGAAATTTGCAAAGAGCATTGCATTGTTTCTAAAGAACATCTTGAATTTCTTGTATCTCGAATTTTATTCGAGGAGGTAAAGTTATTTTCGAAAGAAAATTTGGGGATTTCCTCAGATCTTTGGAATTTCTCAGTTCTTTTATCAGAATAATAATGACTCCGTTATCTCTAGATTTAAAACTTGAATGATTACATTTTTTCCCTATATTATTTACAATCTCCGTCTATGACAAATAAGGTGAAAAGTATTTTGTGCATAATTAGGTTAAACAAAAATGGATAAATGTTGAAAACTGAAGTGAATGTGGTGTCATAACAATTTCTGTATATAGCAGAAACAAGTCCGAGGCCAATTTTTATTTCCTTTTAGGAGGAATGAAAATGGTCTGACCCTTGACCAAGTTCTGGACAAACTTATGGCAGATCTTGATAAAAACCCAGATGACGTCCTGAACGATGCCGATATAAGTAAAGACCTTAAAACCAAATGGGATTCTAACGGTAAATATAATAATTCGCCTACTATGACATTTAATATTTTTTTCATAGAGTGATCTTATTTTCTCTTGTCTTGAAATCTTCAGACCAATTGCCATAATAATCATTGCACATATTTCTTCTAATCGTATATCATGAAAATGTTTCTTGTTAGTTCTTTACAACTAAACCGTCTTATCCTCGTAAGTTAATGCTACCAAGTGAGAGTATTACAATCGACCGTATGCATTCTTGAGGGATAGAGAAATTCCATCTTAATGTCTGAATATGTTTGCTTGAAAGAGACTTTGCAGACTTCCACTCACAAAATGTCGCTGAGTTTGGGATTTCCAATATGCATATGACAGATTACAATCCGGACAAGGTGAGATTTCCCCTATGCATATGAGCGATTACACTCCTTACAGGTTGAGATTTCCCAAATGCTCATGTTAGATAACACTCCGAACAGGGTGGGATTTCCCCTATGTATATGATAGATTACACTCCGGAGAGGGTGATATTTCCCTTATGCATACGATTACACTCCAGACAGTGGGATTTCCAGTATGCTTATAATAAATTACACTCTGGACAGGGGCGGACTCGGAAATGTCGTTTATGGGGAGCGTAAGCAAGTAAGGGAGGAGTCTTGTGGGACAAAATTCATGGTGGAGGTCAAGGGGTTTAGCCAGCTTAAGTTTCCAGATTGCAAGCGTTGCAAGGACTTAGTTTTGATCATCTAACTGTTAACTAAATGTGTAATAAGCTTACTCTAGGAAGTATTCAGGCTGATTCGCACTAATTTTTAGGAGTGGGGTGGAGGCGCTGTCTGCGCCCCAACTCCTGGATCTGGCCCTGCCGGACAAACCTCAATTGGGAACCCGTGTGTGATCGGGAACCGGAGAAAGATAAACAGGAAGGCGACAAAGCGAGGTTCGTGTGTTCATTGTATTTAGTTCTGTTTATTTCTTCCGTCCCAATTTTATTACTGCTAATCATTTACATATTGAATGTAGATCCTCCACACACTATGTAGGCAAATATTCTGATTTTAGAAAAGCAATTAAAGATTCAAGCTTCTCTTCTTCTCTTTTTTACACAACCGAATGTGCTACAGATAAATCTGTTATACATTATTATTTGCACTGTGTGCGTAAAACTGGCTCTATAATTTAAAAAAACGGTATCTCTCTTGCAAATTTCTCTAATAGCAGGCGGTGTACATTATTACCAACACTCACAAGCCAGTTTTGTATTCGTAATCAAAAAGAGATTCAGTTGTTGTTGAGTTTATAACCCATCGTTATATGCATTATAGTTGGGCACACATACCACACTTTAAGAAAGAGCAAGCTTCACCACAGATCAGTCCAAAACATTGCTGCTGTCAAGAAAATTTGTTCCTTACCGGAATCTGATGTGCAGTTTGGTTTAATATGTGTTAAGTTTCCATACATTGTTTGACACGGAAAATAAGAAAGCTTCAACTGAATGAACAATCATAGCCCACTTGTAACATATGATAAATATATTGTCAAGCCCTTCCGGTCGGTTTCGGAACCTGGCCTTAGACATTGAGAGCCTCACCTTGATCAATTTTAATCAGAATTTACAATGTATCTGGGCTATGTCATAAAGATCTCACGTCGGTTCGATCATGAACGAGAGCGACATCTATTAATGATGTATTGAAAAATCACTGATTGAGCTGCATTTTGATGTTATTTCCTGAAACGGTGTTTTCTATTTATCTTGGGACCATCATAATTTTTCCATCACTAAAACTTATAACATTCACAAGATCTGAAGATTCCCGATACAGGTACAAAAGACTGAGAAGCATGCATGCAAGAGAGAAAGACTGCCGATCTACATGATAAAGTGCAGTATTATCTGCCAGGTCGGCAATAACAGACCCTCTCACAATACTGTATTATTTATCAGATACCATAAAAAGTTGTCTCGTGCAGAAAGTAACACCTCGTACTCTAGTGTTCCTTGCGTAATTCCCCATGATCTCGACCTCAGCCCTCGGCATTCCCGTTTGAAAATAATGGTGATTCCACGAAGATTTCTATCCATAATTTGGGCCTTTTCTGAACCAATTAATCAAACTGCAATTAGGAAAATTTGTCTGGAAACGACTGTATTTCTAACTTAAAGCGTCTTACTGAATGTAGACTAATAAGAAAGTAAAGTTTGACATGCAAATTAATAGTGCAAAAACGTGAAGACCAACTTCTTTCCTTCTTTCTTCCGTGCTCCCTCATAATATTTGCCGGAATATATGTGTATATAATCCACATTTTAAGTGTAACTGATTAGCATCGGCCGAATTGTGACAGGTAAATATAAATAGCAGAAAAACACAATAATCACGGGAACCTTGCATTCTCGCGGTTGTGTGTACTCTTCCGACGGTATCCTATCACACTAGGGTTACCGATCTCCCAGTCTACGTGAAAATTATTAATCTAATGCAAGATTGCAGATTCTGGAAGTAGCTGAACAAATATGGTATATTTTTCAAAGGATTTCACATCATTGCAAAGAACATACAAATAATAATTAACAAGGAAAACTCTTCTGTAGAAGTATAATTTGGTACATATACACCAGTAAAAGTTGGTATTAAATATTAAAATAACAAAAAATATTCCAAATGTTGATAATGTTGTAAGCATTTAACGTCATCTAGTGTCATCAAGGGCGCTCGTATTGGATATATGTTTATTTCACATGGTTTTCTCATGCAGGGAAAGATTTATAAAATATGCAAGGATTATGACAAAGAAACGTGATCCAGGTCTTTGAAAATTAATAATGGATAATTACTCAAGAATAAATAATTGGCCGTGAAGAATACTGAACTGTCAATTTTATAATAATAATAATAATAATAATAATAATAATAATAATAATAATAATAATCGTTGTCATTATTATTAGTAATAGTAGTAGTAGTGGTGGTATCAGTAGTATTAGTAGTAAAAAAAATTCAATTTATATCAAAGATAACATACAGTGCACGTTTCTAATAATTGCTTGACACGAGTTAGATGATAAATCTACAAAGATCATGGTATGATGTGTTTTGTCGCTTGAGTGAGGGTATCAAGGTGATGCAGAGAGCCATTTTGGAGGATGCATTCCCATGGTACATGGACTTCTATATGTCGGAAATGATTAATCAGGACTTACCGCGATGAGACTTTCCTTCAAATTGTGTCAGAACAATGTAGCACGAAAGCTTACATTCAGTGCCGGATTAAGGCCTTCCAGGGCCCGAAGCACTTAAAATATTATGGTGCCTCCCCCCCCCCCATGTGGAATTAACAAAATCACTATTGAAAGCTAAAAAGGTGGGAAAATACCAGTGTTACCATCATTACAAATCAAAATACTCGAACATGCAGATCGAAATGGTTACATATAATTCATTCAAGTTTATTATCAACAATTAATTTGAATTTATTTGGTGCCCCATGTCGGGCTGGTGCTCTAAGCACGTGCTTAGTGTGCTTAATGGGTAATCCGGCCCTGCCTACATTACATGCGATATACTGGGCATGTTATTTTATACTGATATTACCGTCTGGATTAATATCAGCAATAATGGTAATACAACCGTCATATGAACAACATAAATCTTTCAGTCTGTTGCAATCCTTTTCTTTTACTTTTATCACAAAAGTTTACATTTCGGCCTGAGTTCAGTACCAGTTTAAAAAATGAGTCTTTGAAAATCTTGAGAATAAATTACACATTATGTTATTTAGGTGACGGTTGCCTATCACGCAAGGAATTCAAGAAACAGTGGGTAGACTCGTACCATTACGACGTGGACACGATCAATTTGTTTTTCAGCCGTCTTGACATCGACCAGGACGGCTGTCTGAACAGTACTGATGCTGATATGCACAGATATGCAATAGATACAAACCGTAAGTAGGAGTAGTACGAATTTACATTAACCGTGTCATTTCAATAAAAAATACATAATTTACTTGTATGATCATTATTATATATTTACATGGTCGGATATATAATTCATCCTATCACCAGAAGAGCCTGACATCTACTCATTTATTTTACGAGACAGTCTATCTAAATTGTAAAAGACGGATAACAGCCACCTCGAGCTGATTTATTTTGCTCCATGTGATTTATATAATATTGAAGATTCAGATGAAAATTGCCAGCTTAAACATGCACATTCTAAAGGGAACGCACAATTGCCGGAGACTTAAATATTCCACCGGAAGATATTTTATATAATTGCATCACTACTGAATAAACTGCAGCGCGTTACAGTCATCGTTCAGATGTTATATAGGTGTTACCTACTAGGTTCAACTCACAAATTAGTATTACCGGTACCCTTGCTACCATCGGCTTCATCCTCGTAAATTAGATACTCAATCATCAATATATGTAAATACTTACCTAGCAAAATCAGATACTCAATCAAAAATATATGTAAATGCTTACCTAGCAAAATATCCCACGTTTGGATATTTCTTTCTTCCGCCGATCGAATACATTTTGCATTCAGATAAAGCACGGCGTGTTTGTTTTCCATTGTACGCCATTTTAACATATGACCACATGCACTGAAATCAAATTTGAATTTCATTTAATCAAACCATTTAATGCCATAATAACATCCAAAGACTCGTTAGGTTTGACTGCTTGTTTATTAACGATATTCAAGTACCAATCATGAATGGGCTGGTACCGCACAACGAAGTCTATCGATTTGCAATTTCTTCCATCAGCGATGATAATGATATTCCTATCTATCCATCTACCTACCTATCTATCTATCTATCTATCTATCTATCTATCTATCTATATATATATATATATATATATATATATATATATATATATATATATATATATATATATATATATATATATGTGTGTGTGTGTGTGTGTGTGTGTGTGTGTGTGTGTGAATAGATAAGTGTTTCAGTTTCAAAGGATATCAGTTATATAAAAACCGTTCCGTTGGCCTCAGTGAATGGAGTGTCGGCCTCGGATGCGGAAGGTTACGGGTTAGAATCCCAGCCAAGTCATACAAAAATGGTCCTCGCAGCTCCCTCGCCTGGCACTCAGCATTAAGAGGCTATTGTTAGGACTGGTCGGCCTGGTATTAAAATGATTGAGTGGGACATGATGATTTTACATGTCTGCGGCATGATGCCCCATTGCTAGATATCACTATAAACTGCCACACTGCAGACATCGTAGCGATATGACTAAAATTGTTAAAGCTACGTTAAAACTCTAAATCACACAAACCGACATAAACAAATACACCAAATGCACATATATGTATGTATGTACGTACGTACGTACATACTTATGTATGTATCCATACATGTAATACTTTTTGTATGTATGGATGATTGGGGCTTAAAGGCATGTTAGCACAATCCTGGTTATATACTGCTGAGTTAAACACAGCAGCAAAAATGGTTGCCAAACTATCCTTGCAAACAAACCCCTTCAACCAACAGTAAATATGCTTAATGAAACAAAAGATGTGAGTACGAATGTTGCAGAAATACTCTAAAAATCATACAAAACAAAGGCAAAGGCAAAAAAGGTACAATCGCTCAAAACACAAGGTCTTTGCAGGCCCGGCCCTAGGATGTGCGGGGCCCAAGGCTGCATGTGGGGCCCAAGGCAGCAACCGATGAGCGCGGGGCCCCAAGCAAAAATATTTCATTGCGGAGAAGGGCGGGACCCAAGGAGGTTAAGTCGTTCGCCTTGTCCTAGGGCCGGGCCTGGGTCTTTGTTCTACACAAACCGCACTCTTACAGAAAGTCCAACTCCACATAATGCCGCCATAAGTCTTCTAGTACAATATGCAATAGGGCGAATAAATATGAGTGACGTCACAAGATTTCCCATCTCCTTCAGGTGACGGTGCAATAACAGTCAAAGAATTCCGGACGTTTGTGAATCATGTAAGTACCTAGACCGGCACATCTACACTGCCCAAACACAGAAAATTAAGAGAATTACAGTTAACGGCAATTTACTGCAAACGAGCATTGCTTTCTGTAATCAAATTATCAAACGCTGGCTGTTGCCCAACATCCATTCGTTCATTGTAGGTATGACATAGCCCGTTTCAGAAATAACTATATATAACCGATTGCCGCTTTATCAAACGAATCATTTTGATCTATGTTTTTGATGTTAAACTGAAGAAGGATACGACATTTTTTCTTGGTGCAATGATTTCCATATTTCCGGTCCTTTTTTCCGCTTCTTTTTTATTATAGGTAGCCATGGGTCGGGGAGCGATCCACAGATTACCTCATTTTTTTGTCTCCGTATGTCTTGTGTTCTCAATAAAGGTTTCATGCAGCTAAACTTTGGATTATAACAAGAAACAATCAGAAAAGAACTAAAATAATTATGTTAAAAATGGAGAGGAAAATGAATGAGAACGAGATGCAAATATAGAGAAAACGCAGTTATGGTGATATTGCTTCTTTATATATATAGGAAAACATTTCTAATGTGAAATGTAAAAAGAAAACAACAAAGAGTTGTGGCCCAGAGAGATCCAGAGCATAAGTATTACGAGCAAACACATGAGGATATAATAGATATACATATAAATCTTATAAAACCAGTTTAGGATTATATGTACAAAGTATAACAGAAAGAAATACTGCTAAACGTATATGTATCAATTGATTTTCATAAATAATTCTCAGCAATTTCAACCAGTATTGTGAATTAAATCCCAAAAAGTCCTAAAAGTTTTATCACAAGTCCAAATGTATGAAATTCCAATTGAATTTCAGCGGTGTTCATAAATAAATTCCAATAATGAATGTGTTGCTGTGCCTGTAGTCTCAAACGTGCTAATGTGCCTATGGCCTGGAATGTGACGATTTGTTAACAGTCTTTTGATGCGTCACAATAATATAATCCAAAATGTCCTTGTATAAATTCACTATATTCTAAATTAATGTTTTAGTCTAAGGATATTATTGGGCACTTTGTAATTCTAGTGAATAATAATTTGAATACAGTAGAACTTCGATTATCCGTCAGGGTGCGGGATCGAGACCATGACTGATATGAGAATAGACGGATAACAGAATATGTACATTAAAAGTATTAAACAATAGACCGGGTCATCAAAAATCATAATATCTACATATGTACATATACCTATTTTTAATATTTTGACGTACAATGCCCTGAGGGTTAACAGAGACTGGTGGTTAATCGAAGTTTTACTGTACATAAATTCACCAAAATTAAAACCTGAACACAACAATAAGATTGATTCTGCTTGAGATGTTAAGGCAAGAATGAGTAGTTTTTTTTCAAGCAAACATCACTGGTATAAAAAGCTAATACACAATAACAGAGCTAGGATGTATGTAGTCTCCTCTCAAAAGCAGTCAAAATTGTGAACATATTTAGGAATTTCCAAGTGGAAAACTGATGTCTTAAATTCGGATTCAAATGAACATGTTTATTTCCATTAATAATGATCTGAATATTTAAACCATAATCATAAAGAAATATAAGCTATGTATTATGTTGTTTACAAAATAAATGTCACTAGTCGGATACACCATTATCTTCGTTTTGGACTAATTCCTCCCCAAATATCAATGACCCCAAACTCATTAGTGATATCTGTCAGTTTCTCTCATCATTATGGGTTGTTCAATCTCTCATTATTGTATCATCATGTTGTTGATTCACAATTAAATTAAAATGAACTCCTATGATTATCAGATAGTAGTTCAGCTTTCAACTATGCATAACAACTTGGAGAATCTTTATTTGGATCGTAAATTTTTAATGATGTTATGTTTTTATTTTCTATTTGCATATCTAAAATAATCTTATTTCCCTCTATGTCTTTTTGTATTCGCTTTACTTTTAATTCGAGATTATTGTTAAAAAGGACTGCTACTCCTCTAGCCTGGCTTGAAAAATTACTCCAAAAATGAGTCTTATCCTCATTGGCTACGTATGTAAAATTCTTCGTTTTTTAAGAAATGCGTATCTTCTGCAAAATTAATTGAGAATTGTTATTTTTTAAAATTTTAAAATATTTCTTATGTTTCCATATTCAGAATAAATTTGGAATATAGAAAGCTTTTTCCACGCTATAAAATGTTTATCCCATTTAAGATTTTTATTCACACCAGTTTTACACATACAGCTTTCAAAAAGAGAAGGTCATGAACATTTGGTTGTTGTTGCTCTTTCTATAAGAAAAAGTAAAATAACCAAACCATATAAAATACTTATATTTCATTAAAGGCTAAGATGGCCTTACAATGAAAGAATTGCAACTGAAGAAAAAAAGAGCCATTCACAGTAAAAACGAGTAAGGAAACTGTCCAACATGTCGCATGGCACGAACATGAGAATACAAAATAAAGCATACAAAAAGCAAAATACATGTCCAGGAACAAAAGCAGATGTATAGCAATGAGACAAAGACCAAGGCTCCAATTTACTCATAGTCATTACAGATTTAGAAAGATTTCTTAATATTTCAGGATTTCTAATATTCTTTAACCAATAATATATTTTACAGTAATTTGAGACCATATAAATTTGATTATTATTTCTATGAAAAAAAAAAATGAAAAATAAAAGAACAGAAACACGTCCAATAATGTATTTTAAACAAATTCACAGTAAAGCGAGGAACCTTGCACAAAATAAAACAAATCCTGGCATCCTATAACGTACTCTATAATAGATTTACTATAATTTCTCCAGTTCCTAAAGAGAAAAAAAGCATTATGCCAATATATAACTTATTAACAACGGCACCTTATTAATTTCCTAAAATTAGTTATATCAGTACATTTATCAATATATCTATTCATGTTATTTTTATTATTTTTAATTTCTATTTAATTTATATTTCTTCCTTACGGTAAATGCGTCAGATCTGTACCAAAACCTAATAGAAGTATTCACTCAGCCTGCTATATCTTCTGATTTGTTTAAGCATATTCAGAGAATTCATTTCTATGTTTTCTGAGAAGATTCCAAAAAAACAAAAGTCAAAATGAAACAAAATGGTAGCGTTTTTAATTATTTCTTAACATATATTTGCGAATTAAAGGAAAAGTTCCAAGGGTTAGAAGTGAATTGTGTGCTACAGCACACCGTTAAATGTCGTTCATTCTAATTTCGACTCTTTCAGTTCAACTAGTCAAATTCGAAACAACTTTTCAACCAACTATGTCATCATTCCTTGTTTCCAACCACAAATCTAGATTTCTTTCCGTTATTTGTGTTTGAAGGTTCTCATTTTTAATGAGCTTTCTTTCCTAACCAGTCTGCCTCGTTCTTATTTCACCGGAACTGGCACTTCAGTCACAATTCTCTTCTTCCAACCTCTCAAGATTGTAGCGTAAGGTAGCATCAGTTCCCTATCTACCCAGCACCTGAATTTAATTATAATGCAAGCTGGACCTGGAGCTTTAGTGGAAATTTCATGTGCGTTCACAGACTACATCTCTTGTACTCATTGCTTATTTATATACAAATATTTCTCAATCACTTCCTTCACCACTCGGTAAATGTTTCACCGGTATGGTTCTGTCTCACCCTATAAAATGAAGGTTGTATTATTGTTCATATTTTCCCATGAGAAGAATTTTTCCCTCAAGATTTTTAACAGATTTTTTAATGTCCTCGACTAGGGTCTGGAGCTCTTCCTTTCTATTATTATGTAGCTTTGTCACCCTCTCCTCATCGATTAGGGTCTGGAGCTTTGTCACCCTCTCCACATCGACTAGGGTCTGGAGCTCTTGCTTGCTATTGTTATGTAGCTTTGTCACCCTCTCCTCATCGACTAGTGTCTTGAGCTCTTGCTTGCTATTATTATTTAGCTTTGTCACCCTCTAATCATCGACTAGGGTCTGGAGCTCTTCCTTGCTATTATTATGTAGCTTTGTCACCCTCTCCTCATCGACTAGGGTCTGGAGCTCTTCCTTGCTATTATTATGTAGCTTTGTCACCCTCTCCTCATCGACGTCCAGGATATCTTCAACATCAGCAATTCAAAATTTCACCGCCTTAGCATCATCGTTAGCATCCAAAGTTCTGACATCATAGCGTCTATACTACTTTTATATCATTAAACACAGAGTTTATTCTCCTGTCCATAGCCTGATATCTTTGCTTTCTTATCAAATTCCACAAACAATTTTTTGTAGTAGCAACTTGTGAATGGACATTTTCATGTCAGTTTCAGGTGCACATTCAGCCCCACAATTATATACACCCCACACATTTACTGGTGACACATCCGCCCCGAACATTTTGCCTGATTTATCTTTAGTTTTCTGTGATTTGTTTTTCAGATGGCAAACATTCTCAGAAGTTATGTTTGAATGTCATTTTCTCTCAATGGTTAAGATGTCTCTTCGTACACGGAAGAGGGGATGGGGCTTCAAAAGATAAATACAGCAGTTTTTCATTCGACAGACACTTTCATACGCTTCGTTGCGTACATTTACCAATGCCATTTTAGTTCCCTTTCAATAGCTTGGTTTCCAAGATATAAATAAACTACATTTCGGTGCAATGACGCTCTTCTCTTACAAGGTACCTTAACAGGCGAGCCAGCGAAACTGCTTCCCTCCGTGGTAAAACCGGAAGCCAATGATTTCCATTCTTGTAATCTGCAGGAATGTGACCATAACGTGTTATGCTACATATCGGAAGTCAATAACTGGTTCATTTACAATCAGACTCGTGTATTTATAAAGCATGGGAAAGACTGTCAATCACTTAAGAGTTTAGAGATATTACGACTGCGATCATTGAGTCATGTATAGTTGTTTGAGGTAATTGCTGTTAGCTGTACGTCTAATGTCTCGGACGCTCCTAGAGGTATTGAAATTTAGTTTTGTATCAGGTATACTGTATTAATCAAATTCAATGTATATATGTACGTGTGTATGTATATATGTGTTTGTATACATCCATCTACTTATGACAGCAAATATGTATTTATTTATTTTGCAGATGCATCCAGACGGTTTTCAAGCATTCAGGCACAGCGAACTTTGACACCTTTAATCATAGTCCCATATATAATTGTAGAAATAGTATTTTAAAAGACTTGTAGACTCAACCATACCTTCCTGTTATATGCTGTCCATGCTATTTTCATTAGAAAAATGATTTCAAAGGGTTTCCCTATGCAAACAAACTAAACAAATAATGTGAGGTGGCAATAAGAGTATTGACTTGTAGCTTTACATTACTTCTTTTCCCTAAAAATATTGAACATATAGTTGTGGCCCTGCCGGACAAATTATAGTTGTACAAAAATACTGTTAGTGTTATACGTATGAAAACTACCTAACAGATTTTGTTCATTGAGCAATTCCCAAACAATGGGATGAATTACATTTAGGAGTTATAGGTCCTGAAATTGTTTATTCTTTGGAACATGAAAATTGTGGCGTGATTGGCTTTGTGTGTTTTTCGACAGTTCACAGTGAGAAATCTGTGACCCATGACACGTTGTCTTGTTTACGGTTCACCCTCTCCAAAACAACGATGGCAGTAATCCTATAACAAGAATTTACCTTGAGCTGTTCTTTGAAGATACTTTAGATTAAAATATGGTTTATTAGGATTTGGACAAAATGAAAAGTGCAGAACTGAAAAGCAAATGTATGAACCATATGTGTTTCTGTACTAGAATTGTCCACTGTCCTTCTTGTATATAACATGAAATATCTTGTATTCTAATGTCTCTTCATTAAAAAAGAACTGTACCCCATTCTAAACCTCATTAAATTGTTCATTGCTACCTTAGTGTTCAAAATGCATATGCACCTGTTCAATGAATTCGCTTTGACTTTGACGTGGGAAACTACACAACTGTCAAAATACACAACACAAAAAAACGTCGTTTGGAGACAAAATATTTGGCAAAATGTTTAAATGTGAATTTGCCAGTTTTGCGATGATTTCCGTATTGAAACCTAATACCATTAAATTCATAAAATATAAGCTTTTTTCCAAAGCAGTTTTAATTTCTGGTTTTTCTACCGATCACCATCCTACAGACTCTTTGCTCTCATTCGAGCGAGACATATCTGATACTCATGTTATGTTCTAAACTCGATTGGTAACAAGCTACAGACTAAAATTATTGGTAGCGACTTTGATATATTTTTTAAATGATCAACCACTACGTACACTGGTATATAACATTAGGTTGATGCACGAATATCTCTCAATCTGTCTGATACACAGACAATTTAAACGTACAAAGCATACAGTGTCTTGTTATTTGGTAAATGGTATAAATTACTGAAAATTTGTTTTACATTCTTGAATAAATAGTACAATTTTGCCTTCACTCTTGGCGTCTTTTGCCATATTACAAACTAAATGACTTACATCAACATGACCTACCCATTGACAGCTGTCAGTCAGTTACTTCTTGTTAGCAATCATTGCGGACCGCTGACCAGTTAGGTCGCGAGCCAACAAACACTTGTTACATAATCACTAATATATCATATGTTTGTCAGGATCGCTGATTGAGGATTTCATCAGGTAAGACTTTTTTTGCCAAATTTCAAATTTTGTATGTTTCAAAATTTTAGTACTGCCATGCATATTGATCAGTTTAAAGCCATAAATTTTGATGAAAAATAAAAAGCCATGTTTATATGTTAGGAAACACTGAGTGTCTCTAATAAACGTGTTGTTCAATAGAAGATACTTTGAAAACACTGCAATCCACTACTGACAGAGTGAAACTCGAGGAGTATCGCTCCACCGATCCAGAGGCAGGGAATAGTAGATTATATTTAATTATCCACTGTATTTCTGAAAAGTATAAGAAATCGTTTGAAGGTGATAACATACTTAATGCGGTTGACATGAATAAGCAGCAAACCTATTCATTGGATTGTTGCCGTTACGGACGTGATAAGAAAATTCAGCGTTGGCTGATTATAGTAGTTTCCATGACTGTCGTGACATCGAGATTATCTTATCAAAAGTCAGTTCAATGAATGATCAATCTGCTCACAATCGACAAATGCTAGCCGATTGCCTCTTGATTGTGCCTGTTAGAAGATGGTATGACCAGGTTCTTGGTGTACAGATCAGAGAAATTATTGAAAGGATCGAAAGTTGGTGTCACTGAGGATTATCCTTAGAAAATTTTTCAGGTCAGGAAGGTATTATATCCCATACTAATAACAAGTAAAATCCCTAAAGCTAAGGGTCCGGCCATTTGAGTTTTAGGGAAGGAAGTTGACGGGAATAAGCTTGGACCCAGAATATTTCTTTATTTAAGCTCTAAACAATTTATATTTATGAATTAATATAAGCGATATAAATAGTTCTTTTTTCTATAAGGCCAAGACTACTTTTTTCAGGATATTTGGTTTGTACCATAAGCTTCTATTCACTATCATGTGAAACTTGTTGTCAAAGAGCACGTCGTTGTGTACATGTTTTATGAAGGGTAATGAGGCCGACTACAAACCAACTCAGTATACTATTGATGACGCCAAACCACCGAATCGTTGCAAAATTGTGTCAGTTCGCTAGGTCAAACAGTTGATCAGAGTTGGAAGTTATGTGAGAAGCTGTGCCGAAAAAGACCTAAAGTGGTTTAGGGGTTCGACTCCAGACCATGCCAAAGACAACAGAGGGTTACTTTCTACACTGCCCGCGTCAAAATCAGCATTACACAAGTTCATAATATAAAGTCTATTAAACAAAAAGATCAGGAATAGTGAATCAAAGCCTACCCCTTCAACCACCAACAATGAAGACCAATCAGTTTAGACTGGAAATGGCCAACGTGTCTTTGCAGGCAAACCAGTCACAAATACTTCAATTATTGATAATTTAAACAGAAATGAATGTTAATTGTAACAGGATTGAAACCGAATGGATGCTTGGATTGAGTGATAACTCAACACAATGTGAGGGTATGAAAGTTTATTAAACAAAAAAAAAAAAAATGTTCACTACAACACATACGCAAATTGACTCGCAGACCCACCCACTACATTTAATATACTACTACTGTACTGAACATGTTACAGATTCACATATGCATAGCAAGAATGCGAGTATGGTTCTCAAATGCACAATGAAAAGAATATGATTTACAGAATCATATAATACAAATGAATAAACACGAGTATGATTCACAGAATAGTATGATGCAAAATAAAATAAGTATGATTCACACAACCATACGATACCAATGAAAACTAAGTGGTTCACACAACCACATGATAACAGTGAAAATTTAAGTATGGTTCACACAACCATATGCCACAAAGCAAATTAAGTATGGTTCACACAAACTATGTGATACAATGAAAATTAAATGTGGTTCACAACCATGTGTTCTTGTACACATTACACAACGTAATGGCCCTTATTCAGGAGCTGAGATTTTACGTCCTAGTTCCTCGTCCTTCTCCAGAATTATACGTCCATATTCAATAATTCCCATCACGAAATAGATACACTGTCGATTGAAATGACTTCACTGCCACACAACGGATAATAGCCTCACCATCCTGGTTCTTCTAGCCGATCTATTCGTCTATCCATCCATCCATACATACAGAAAGCTATAAAGAAAGGAAGCTGGTCATAACAAGGAATACACAAAATACAGAGGAGAAATCTATAAATATATGTTACTAAATTGTTTTATGTCAGATAAAGCCCTTAGCGATAAATTGTAACATACCGACAGTTTTGCTAGTGTATTAAACCCGCAGAATGACTAATAAAGGCAGTAAGTTGAAGGAAGGCATTTAAACCATAAAAATAAGCTTACATACTGGATTTGAATAAAATTTAACACTTACCCCAATGAACCACCCTAGGTAACGCCGTATGCGTCTACGAAGTTAATTAACCAAATTGTTCTTACAGCATACCAAATTATTTTCTTGCCTTATTCCGTGACAATAATAAAGATGAGTGGAGTGGGAGACAAAATTAAGATCGGATCTCTTAATGTGTGTGAACTGAGATCAAGACTAAATAAAACAAAACTGTGTGAAAAAATTATTGATTTTGAAATATTGGATATCATTGAAACCAAATTGAATAAATATGATATTATCTCTGTAGAGTGATATGATTTCACTGCACAACACCGTAAATAGAACTTTACAATAAAATCAGGTGGTACTAGGGTATTGATTAACAAAAATATTTGAACATGTGTGTATCGCTGAAACTAAGTAAGGTTAGGTGATGAGACTGAAGGTTGAGAAAAAAAGTGCTGATGGAACACATAAAACCATATCTGAGTTTGTCGATCTATCCCTCTCCCTTGCGAACCTCAGTTGCTCCTTCCCCCCTATCCCCCTTGCTAAAAATGAGCGTGAAACAACTGTAGTAGTTAATGGGGACGATATACGGACAATGGGAATTAACATTACAGGACCCTACTTTGTACTATACGGACACGATTTATACGGACAAAATATCACCCTGGGACGATATACGGACAATGGGAATTTGAACAGGTAGGATGACAACACGGTACTGGACACTTGCAACAATGTAGCAAGTACCGTGACGTCATGCCCCCTGTTTCATTTCTATACAAAATTTTATGCATTCGCGATCGTGTCAGTGGATAGTAGTGTATGTTTTATGCATTCGTGTTCGTGCCACCTGTTTCATTTCTATACAAAGTTTTATGCATTCGCGTTCGTATCAGTGGATAGCATAGTATGTTTTATGCATTTGCGTTCATGTCACCTGTTTCATTTCTATACAAAGTGTTATGCATTCACGTTCGTGTCAGTGGATAGTATAGTATGTTTTATGCATTCGCGGTCGTGTCAGTGGATAGTATAGTATGCTTCATGCATTCGCGTTCGTATCTGTGGATAGTATAGTATGTTTATGCGTTCGCGGTCGTGTCTGTGGATAGTATAGTATGTTTTATGCATTCGCGTTCGTTTCCATAGATTGATGAACATCAATCTATCCTACCCAAATTATACAACCGACTAACAAAATTTTAGGCAAGAGAATAATGTTTTTGGGAGTTAAACATAAATTATACAATCGAATAAAAAAAAATTTTAGGCAAGAAAGAATAAATCTTTTTGAAGCAGTGGAGTGGCCCTCAAAAGGGCCGTTGTTTGTTATGTTAACACCACTCCGTTAACATAGAGGACATCGCATAGGTCTTCTTCTCTTCCTCAAACTTTGTTTAACATCTGGTCCGTAGATGAGAGTCCGCTTCAGACAGCTTTGTCTTTCCACATAGGTCCCTCTTTTCCAAACGCTCGTCTCGGTGATCCTGATGATGGTCCATGATGATTTAACATACATGGGTAAGTCCGTACGGAAAAACAACGACAATACGAAAGTAGATGATTCAACGTTGGTCCACATCTTTGTGACGAGAACAGGTGAAGGGAATGAAGTGAACCGCGTTTATTTATAGTGGAAGACCGGATCGAAACGGATTGAGATTGTTCACCAATCCCAACACGCGTTACAAAATTCAGTCACTTCGCGGAGTATGTCTTCCAATCCGAAGAGAGCTACCTGTGACGTCACATTCCCTATATATGTGTGCTAACGTCTGTGCGCATTGAATCGATGCGACATTGTTTTGTGAAACATGACGGAAACTAAGAAGACAGTGAATTGGGGTGCACCGACTTTGGAGACGAAAAGCGATGGCATAGCAGTGGCTACCAAATTCAACACAGGGTTACTTCCAGAAGATGTCGATTTTAATTGGGATTTAGTAGATTTTCTCTCTTCGCAAGAATTTGTTCCGGTACCAGCGCCTTCACCACCTTCTCCTTCTTTACCACAGGTCGAGGACTTTAAACAGAGACAGAAAGAAGAATTGGAGAAATTTTTGCAACAGCAGAAATAAGCAGAACAAGCTTTTCTCCTTCAACAGCAACAGCGAGAAGAAGAAGAGACAAGAAGGAAATGACAAGAAGAAGAAGAAGCAGCAGAGAAGAAACAAGGTCTAGGAGAGAAGGAGAACAGTGAAACTCAAACGATAATGGTACTCTTAGACATTTTGGCAGAGTTAAGAAGTCTGAAACAAATGTATCAGACTTCTTTATTATGACCCAAGAGAATAAAGACCTTCCCGAGCCAAACAGTCCAACCCTGTTACTACACCGGAGATACCACCCCTAGTGATTTCTACCAAATCATTGACAGGAGCAAGTCCAGAAGTAGGCCTTGGCCGTGGCAAAGGCTTAAGGCAGTTAAAGCTGATTGCTTCTCGTTCCTGAGTTTGTTTTAAAAAAAAAAAAAAACAAACACCCAACGGTCCTTTTCAGGGCCACTCACTTCTTTCGAAAAGAGATAGTATTCATTTTGCCTCAATCAATTAAAACTCAAAATCCCTTTTTTAACCCTATGATGTACGTGTGTGAGTGCGTGAGTGTAGGCCCTTATTCTAAAAAATCAAAACCAGGAGACACTTACGTTTTTCTGTCTGGTCTATTCTGGTACACATTTTACAATCCAATTCAAAACACAACACAACACTTTAAAAAAGTTCATAGACTTCTTCTGTGTCTTTTTATTTTGTTCACTCTCTCTGTTTTCTGATTTTCTTCACTTTCACAAGTTTTTTCTCCTCTTCTTCCTGACTTTTTTCTCGTCTTCTTTTTTTCTCTTTCTGAACGTGTCGGGGTTCTTCCTTTGCCGAGGGCACCTCTTCTTCTTCCTCCTCCTGCTTCTGTTGTTTCTTAGGGCAATCTGAAGGCCAATGTCCTTTCTCTTGACAATGATAACAG